>LWCB01006193.1:0-32394 GCA_001630525.1 Coelastrella sp. M60 | reverse complement strand
CAAATACTGACTTATTGTTATTCATTTGCAGGATGAGCTGCGTGACGCAGTGCTGCTGGTGTTTGCCAACAAGCAGGATTTGCCCAATGCCATGAATGCAGCAGAAATTACAGACAAGCTAGGTCTGCACTCTCTGCGCCAGCGCCACTGGTGAGTCAAAGCGATGCGTCGCAACATCGAGAAGCACGCGTTGAAGGCTGCTGCGTCTGATTTTGAAGGCAATTTGCAGTGTTTCATGAGCAGCGGTGGCTGTTGTACTCAATAGTTGGTGCTCAACTCTCAACCTGTTCGCTCCCGAGCAGCTGGTTAGGCCAGATGTGTCTATCCAAGCTTGCTCGGCTTATCCTAGATGCAACAGTACTTCCTGCATTGACTGCTGTTCAGGCGGCCATGCAGCCAATTGTTGAAATGCACTCTCATTACATGTGCATGCAAGCCAGGACCTGACTGAAGCACGTGTTGCTGGGTGTGGTTGCAGGTACATTCAAAGCACTTGTGCTACATCAGGTGAAGGTCTCTATGAGGGTCTGGATTGGCTGTCACAAAACATTGCAAGCAGGGGATGATGGATTGCAGCTGAGCAGTGTGGTGCTGGGGAGCTGTGCTGCAGGCGGCGCTGGTCACTGCTGCCGCCATGCACAGCAGGAAAGTGGTAGGGCGCAGCAGCCACAGCTGGTCATTATGGGTGGCAGCAATGCGGGAGCCTTTAGGTGTGCAGGGACCTGTGTGGCAGGGTTGCCTGTGACAGTACCAGTGTCTGGGGGATAGATGTCTCCTCGAAGCAAACGTACTTTGTTGGCATTATGATGTTTATAGTAAGGAAAGTCCTGGACGTGTGGTAGGTCACATGGCTTTTTAGGGCAGCATTTTGTAGCCTGAGTCTTCTGTTGTCTCAATATGCCACAGCTGCTGCCCTTGGCGTCGTCGGAATTGTGCAAGTGGTTATGTATGGGGGTTGTGGTCAGATTGCATATGCAGGGCAGGGTGAGTTTGGAAAACCGCAGCATGCTTCTAGCAGCTATTTAGCAGCACAGCCTCCAAGACAGCAGAACTTGATTACAATTGTGCACATCAGAAGTCCAATGGGAGTTGTGGCCTGACGCAGCAAACGCTTCCAGCAGCCGTTGATACACCTGCCAGTTACGAAGTTGTGGAGGCTTGCTATTGGTTCATGTTGCATTGAGATTGTAGGCTTTAAGGCCCGTACCTTGGTGTAACTTGTGACATGATGCGTAGTCAAACACATGAAGTAATGTTTCGCGGTCGTTCACATGTCAGCTTGCGTCTGCCAGTACTGTATGCTCGCCAGAAGTTTAGGATCTGGCATCTCTCGCAACTCCATTTGATCGGTGTGCTGGCACTATACCAGATGTTGTATAATGTGTTGATGTATTTACAGCACTACAGCTGCTCCACCCAAGTGCACGCCGCAACTCAAGAACAGTTGTCATATGGTATATGAGCAGTCGCTGAGGCTGAGCCAGACAACTCTGCCGGAGCCATGGCATGATGACTGTGACCTGACTTGCCTGCTGAGAGAGCCTGTTGGCATTCCATTGCATATCCCCCAGGGAGTCAAATGCCCAAGGGCCGTATGGCCGGAGCGGGTTTGCTTTTTTGTTTGCCTGCTGACAACTGCCAGGCTGCATTCACCTGGTTCCGAGTCAAGACTTAAGTTTCAACTGCCACATAGTTCAGCCTAACCTGGGCCGGAGTGGGTGTCACTACTACTACTGGGCCATGGTGGCAACTAGAATTTATACTATGAAGTGATGTTACATGGTATAACTCGGTTTTGGGGCGCGTGAACTTCACACACACGCCCATGGTCTTCCAAGTTGATTGGATATACATCCAACCAATCCCACTGACAGCTGCAAGCAGTACTTGCTGTGAAAACAAGAGCGACTTTCTGTGCCACTTCCAGTCATCTTGATTGTATCTCATTGCAGCCTTCGTTCGGCATGCCCAGGCTGGTGTTTAAGCATCTAGTTGCAATGCATGATAAAAGAACCTTCAAGCTCACTCCTGACTACCTGACATAGGCATCCATGCAGCTGGTTGACCCCCAGACCCGGTATGAGCTTCTATGAGCAGGACACCAACCGAATCTGGTAGCATGTGCTTCCACACCTTTGAAGCTGCAGCGCACAGTCATCCACTGCCTGCTCAGGCCAGTCAAGGCGCAACTCTAAAGGAGATCATCCAACAGGGAGCTGAAATTGGCGCTGCCAGTCCCTGCCAGAGCTTGTCGTGCACTAGCAGATGATGCTGGTGGTGCTGCGGGTGCTGCTGCTGCCCCTGCCTGTGCAGCAGGAGGGCGTGGGGGCAGTGCTAAGCTGGCTGCAGGAGTGAGATTTACAGGAGTGACAGCTGGTGCAGTTATTGCAGAACTCTGGCCTGCAGCTGATACGGTGGCAGCTTTGACCTGCTGTGCCTGCAGAGCCTGCAGTTGCTGCAGTGTAAGACCTCCTGCTAGCTGTAGTGGTGCTGTACCTGCTGGCCTGACTGCAGCAGCTGCCTGCTGCTGCAGCAACAACTTCAAATGTGGGTTTGCTGCAGCTGACCCTGCTGGCACAACTTTACCCCCAGCTGCTGCTGCACTCTGCAGCTGTGCCTGCTGCAGCAGCTGCTGCCTTAGCAACAATTGCTGGTGGGCTGCAGCAGTAGCAGCAACATTCACTGCAGCGGTTGCAGGAGCTGCTGATGCTGCTGGCTTCCCTGCTGCTGCTCCTGCTGCCACACCTCCCGAGGCTGCTGGTAGAGCTGCAGGTAACACAACTGCAGCAGCACCAGCACCCAACTTACCTTGCTGCTGCTGCTTGGCCAGAAGAAGTTGTTGCTGTTGTTGCTGAGCAAGCTGTATGGCAAGCAGCTGCTGTGGTGTGGCCTGGATTACCACTGGCTGACCAGCAGCATTCCGAGCAAGGATAGCAGTTGTCCCTGGTTGCAACCCAGCTACATTAGAAGTGAGACCGCCACTTGCTCCAGGCAATAGCTGAGGTCTTACACCCACGCCTGCAACACTTAGTCCAGGGACACTGGCAACTGGTGCTGCTGCCGACCTAGCAGGAGGCATAGGAGGTGGGGCAGCAGCAGCAGCTGCTGCTCCTGCCCTCATGACCTGCTCAAAGGCAGCATCTGTGTCCGCTTTGGTTCCTGTTGGGGGCTTGCCTGCTGCCTGATCTTCTTGCCAGCGCCCGCTGCGTAGATACTGCTCGAACTCCACCAAGCACCTCTCATACATGGTGCGCATGTTGGACCCATTGTTGTTGTCCAAAGCAACACCCATAGACCGGCAGACATCACTCCAGCGGTTTGTACGGCATACTGACTCATAACCTCCTCGGACATTCACCACCATAAACAACTGTGCAGCACACAGGCATACACTGAGTCTTGGAAATATCATCGAGGCGCACAATATCAGTGCCACAGCATTGTCAGCCACCACCTCTACAAGGTTACCATCATTGGCAGTGGAAAAACGCTGATAATGCATGCTCTGCCGAATGACAAGAGACAGAGTGAAGAAGAGCAATGAGCCAGCTGCTTCAAGCCTTCTGCACCAATACTCTGCACTCACAGTGTATAGGTCCAAGGGTCTCTGCCCCCACATGGGAGGCTCAAACTTGCCCTTCAAGCTAACATTGTACTCTCCCACAATCTCCACAAAGTCCTCAAGGTTGGGATAGGAAGCAAGGAGATCCTACAGAAATGGCAAAACCCAGTTGACAGATGTGCTTGCCTGACGTAGCGACTTCTAAGTACACTTTACACCGTATCACAACCACAGACATTGAGCCTCACCAGCTGGAAACCAACATGCTGTGACTATACTGAGACACCCAGCTCAGCAACCTGTACTCCATACAACAGTGTGTTGCAACATGGGGCACTCACAGGTTTCAGAGGCACTGGGAAGGGTTGGTCATGGATGGGTGCATTGGGAGGTGCACTTGTTAAGCGCGCCAGCAGCAGCGTATTCCCAGTGGCCATTGCTCCCAGCATCTGCTGCTGTTTAGGAGGCAGATGAGTTGACTGCTGCTGCTTGATCTGATCCAGACTCCATTGTGCTCCTGAACTACCACCAGCAGCGGCCAGCAGGCGTGACAAGTTACCACCCTTGCTCTTCTTACCAGCAGCAGCAGCAGCATCACCCCTGAAGTCCTCATCGTCGCTGCCGCGGCCCCTCTTGCCCTTCCTGCCTCTCCTGCGCCCCCTGCCATCATCAGAATCAGATGAGTACCCCTCAGCCAGAGGGTTGTACTCGTCATCATCATCAGCGGCACCAACAAAGGCACTGTAGTCGGCGATGGTTCTGCTAGCTCGGCGGCGTGCTCGAGCTTCTGCTGCTGCCTCTTCCTGGCGGCGCAGCTCCTCTGCTGCCGCTGCTGCCTGCTGCTGCTTGCGTGCTGCCTCTTCTGCCTTGCGCACTTCATCGCGATCAGTCTCAATGTCCCAAGGCGACACCTGAAGCCATGACAGACAGCAGAGGGTATCCTGATTGGCATACTTACACACAACAACCCAGCTGAATGCGCATCATCTTGCAGCCATCACAACATCAGCAACCTGACAGCAGCAATAGCATTGAGGGGATGCTTGTGTACCTGCAGCTGTCAGAGTGAATGGAAACTGCTTCCCACCTTGTGCTTGGCTGTGTGTTGGCTGCTGTCATCGCCTTCATTGTCCCACAAGACTGTGATGCTGCACCAAGGGTCTGCCTCTTCCCCTTCCAGGGGCTCATCAACACTCAGGACACTGCCCTTGTAGTAGTGACCACCAACCTTCTGGCCCTGACACAGAACACAGACAGAGAACAGTCAGCAACAACCAGATAGCAGGCTCAGGATAGGCTAGCCTGCACTCTCAATGCCAACTACGCCCCGACATGTCGGCCAAACATCATGACCCACGCCTAGTTGGCTTCAACATTCCCCGCAACTGCAAACTGATTGTCATATTTCGCCTGTTCCTGAAGGTGTGCAAACACTGCCGTGGGGTTCACAACAGCTTGACTGCAACTCTCTCTGCAGACCGGCAAAATTTGACTATCTGCCGCCCACCGTTCTTGTGCCTACCTGTCTCCCACCAATGTACATGCTGAACTTGTCTCCTGGCAGCCAGCTGCGCTCCTTGGAAGCCGTATACAAAGGCACAGACACAAGGTAATCTGGTAGGCGGGCATCAACATGGAATGGAACCGCTATATATGGCCGCTGCACAACTTTGGAACCTGCTGTAGACATGTGTTGTTGTGACACGCCTACATGCCCTGCATCCTGCTTGCAATCCATCATGTCTACAGGGCTCATGAGTGCCCACATGCAGGGTGGTCTGTACTCTACTGAGCCCTGAGTGTCTGTGGGCAGAGGCGGACTCTTTCCCTTTGGCTGTTGCTGGGCTGCATCAGTATCAGCACCTGACCCTGCAGCAGCACCATCAGCCTGCTGTTGCTGTTGCTGTGGGAGTTGCGGGGCAGGTGGTTGCTGCTGTTGTTGCTGCTGGTGCTGGTGATGCTGCTGGTGTATCTGTCCTGGCAGTGACTCTATGTCAAGCTCATCAATGTCAACATTGAGCAAGCTGTCTATCTCTTCGTCACCATCGCCAGCAAGGGTATCCAGCCCAGGCCAGTCATCACTCATGCCTGTGTCAGCAGTCATCAACACACAGCAGGCTGTTGGTGTTTAGAATCCTATGATGACAATGTTGTGAAACAGTTGAGATGTGTACTTCTGAAGTTGCAGACCCAGACAGCAGGCATGGCCCTGTCTCAAATGAAAGCACAAGCAGATACAACCACCAGCAGACACAGGTACAGCATGGCTGATTGTTGCTGCCTCTGCTGAACACCCCCACCCCCAACAAATATGCACAAGTACACAAACACAGCAGCATGTGCAATCATCAATACAGGACGCTCGTGACAATGCTGACCTGGCTCTGCTGCTGCTGCAGTTGTCCCACCAGCTGATGTATCTGCTGCAAGACTCACAACCCCGCCTCCAGCATCACTGCCACGAACAGCATCAACACCATCCACAGCAACAGCTGCAGCAGCATCAGCTGCAGCTGCAGCAGCGACCTGCTGTCGCTGTTGCTGCTTGAGGGCTTCTGGCATTGGATATGAGCAGTATGCCAGAGCAGTGATCTTGTAGCAGCTCACAGGGGGCAACTGCTTAATGGTTGTTGCTGCTGCTTGCAGCTCCTCTGCTGCTGGTGGCAGAGGGGCCGTGGCACTCGGAGGTAGGCGGCTATACTTGTCCAGGTGCTTGAGGCAGCCGGTGCGCATGAATACGTAGGTCTCACCAACAGCAGGGAACAACAATGGACATCTGCGATAAACAAGAATGCTATGGCAACCAGCAGCAACCTGGAGGTGCACTGCCTGAGGAGGGCATGGTTCGCAATAGGCGTGGCGTGAGGACGACGTTTGAGGAATGTGCCATGAGCACCAATGTGTGAACAAACGCAGCAGCAAAAGGAACCCTGGCAAACACCGCTGACAACAGCATCAGCTGATGCTGCTTGGATGCCAGGAAGATTGTGCTCAAGCCACTCACTTGCTGTTGGTCACAATACGCATAAAGGTGCTTCTGCCCAGACTGAATTCATCTGTCACAGCAAACCTCCCCAGCATTGCAAGATGCAGCATGAGGGCTTCCCATCCTGCTGAACCTGTCTTAGTCAGACTGGTGCGCCAGCTCTTCTGCCAGTCTGACCAGTCAGACCTGAGTGGAGCAGGCCTGACCTGGGGATCTGACAGCAGAGACTCCAGAGAAAGCACAACCTGACAATAGGCTGCAGGGCTGTCAGCAACCTGCAGCAGAGCATGGAGCTTCTTGTCAGCAGACTTGTACAGCATGCCTTCCAACTACATAGCATCCAGAGGCTGAGATTTCAGGTACACGGATGCATACAGTAGCCATTGGTTCTACTAAGTAGCCATCGTCAACCACACCCCATTGCACCCTTACCAGTAGGTTCTCCATGACAGAGCCCAGCTGTTGGAGGATTCGCTGCTGCTGTTTTGACCAAAACGGCAATATTGCCACCAGGCTGGCTAATGCAGAACGGCAACGCTCCTCACAGCTCAGCAACACACTGCCACCAGGAACACCTGCAGTGCAGCAGAGACAACACCTCACATTTGAGCAGCAGTTTGAAAAAAAGGAAGAAAGCTGGCATGTAACACAAGTGCTACCTGTATGAAGCAAGTGTATGGCTACTGCTGCTGCAATAATGCCAACATAACTATAGCAGGCCAGACAATGGATCACAAAACATTGACAACCATCTTACCTGCCTCGCCAAACATGAGTGGTGCACTAAGCTTCCTGTAGCCATCTGGTCTGCTCCGCCGCATCTGCTGAGCACTCATCAGCTGAGCAGCATCAGGCAGCCGCGCACCTACAGCCATCACTATGGGACCCATGGGCTGTACACCGGCCTCAAGCGGAGTGAAGCAGTAGCTGAACCCGTAGCCATTGGCACCATATCCACCACTGCCACCAGCAGCAACATTAGCCCAGTATGCTATGCTGCCAGGAGATTCAGGGGGGTCTGCACCAGCTGCTGCTGCAGCTGCTGCTGCTGCACTGCTGACTGCAGTGAGGACCAAGCCGGGGCGATAAGGCCAGGGCATTGTACAGAGTGTGTGAAGCAGAGGAACTTCGGCTTCTATGGCTGCGCATGCCAGCCACTGAATGAGCTGCAGCAGCTGCACACCCTCGTAGTAACCCTGAACAGCACAAGATAAACCAACAGCTTCATGGGAGGGCCAACCAGCAATACAAGGAGTGACAGAAGAAAGTACAGTCCATGAAAGAGCCTCAGTAATAGTGCAAACAGGGAACGATCACTGCTGCCTCAGGCAAATTGCAGCCTGCTGGCTGCTGTCAATGCTATCCTTGACCGGCCAGGACATTTGCTGGGCAGGCGGTATTACTACAACACATCACAAAGTGCGCTTGCTATCCCATCATCAACTCACCCAGAGTGCTCCTTCCTGCTCCTCCACAAACACACGCCAGGCACCAGCAGCACCACCAAGCACCCAGTATTGCCGACCTCGGAAGTCCACACCTAGCGGGCGCCGCAGGCCAACACTGCGAACGCAAGGAGTATGGGGAAAATGTGCAATGTACAGACACCAAGCTTGATACTTGTGCAAGACAGAGCTGACTGATAAGGGTTGACAAGGAGAGCAACAGCATGAGACGACAGCCAGTCAAGCAAGTTGTATGTGTCTGAAGCACAGCGCATGTGCAGACTGCAAGGAGAACACAGTACGACAGCATGTGATAGCTCCGTTGATGGGTCAACTGCTCAGAATTGCTCACAGATGGAACAACAGTCAACCACATCACCACCAACGCACCTCTGCTGCTCTTGTTGACACAACCACTCCATCCACTCTTCAACCATCCGCCCACCGACACTACGCTCAGCAGCAGCGGCAGCAGCACGCCTCTCCTCCTCAGTAGGACCAGCAGACAGGTCATCATGAGCACCATAGTAGCCGCTGCCCTTGGGCCGGCCTCTTTGACCAGAGCTTGAGCCACCCAGTATGCCAGAAAAGGCTCTGAAAGTGTCCGCACGGAGAACCTTGGGGGCGCTGTATGCCTCTATGCGGACATCTATGTGTGCTCGAAGAGTTTCTGATGCCAATGCGAGCTCCAGCAAGCAGCGCAATGCAGACATGCGCACATCCAGGGTCAGCAGCGTGTAGTCACTGTTCAGAAGGTTGTTAGATACATCCTGCAGCACATCAAGGAAACAGGGATGGTCTTTTCCAAATCCAACCTTGAATCTGTACACATAAGAGCAGACCAACAATATGAGCAACAGTGACACCAGGGCTGATTGGTGAGTTATTGAATGTCAAAGAAACTCATGGGTTCAAGGCCTGGGTACATTGCTACCAAAGTCAAGGCTGCTTCTGCTTCAGACAACGAGCAATCATCATAACTAGTCAACATGAGACGTAGGTTCTCTGCGGACCAACTTAGAGAGTGTTCTCACCTGGGCCTTGAACTCCTGTGCAGCCAACAGAGATCCAGCAGCTGATGACACTGCATACGCCGTTCTGTGAGACCAGTGTGGCTGAGTCATCAGGGCTGCCATATGTCGCTGGTTCGTGTCACCAGGACACAACTTACCCACCAGGGGTTGCTTAGCAGCCTTCTTACCAGGCTTAGGGGCAGTACCATCAACCAACCGCAGCAGAGCAGAGTGCACATCACGCAGAACCAGAGACGACGCTAGGTTGAGCTGGTCTGTGATGCCAACATCAATTTGCTGCTGTATCTCTATGTTGTCTTCAGGTTCAGGCTGTGCGTTGAAGGTGCTGACAGCTGGCTGCAGCCATGAAGCAGCAGCTGCAGCTGGGTCCACAGCTGCTGAGGTAGTGACAGCAGCAGCAGCAGCAGTTGTGACAGTGTCCTTGTGAGCTTGCTGTGACTGACTACTGCTCTGCTTCAGCTGCCCACCCAACCTGACTTTCAGCTTGAGCTTGTGTCTGGCAGGTGATGGTGCAACACCAACACTATTGCTAGCAGCTGCTTGACCAGTGCCCACACTGGTGGTT
The DNA here is from genome assembly GCA_001630525.1 of Coelastrella sp. M60. Classification (NCBI taxonomy): domain Eukaryota; kingdom Viridiplantae; phylum Chlorophyta; class Chlorophyceae; order Sphaeropleales; family Scenedesmaceae; genus Coelastrella; species Coelastrella sp. M60. Next base: position 22,802 of record LWCB01006193.1, on the reverse strand, counting down.
GATGGTGCGGGCATATGGCTGGCAAAAGGCGTTTGTACGTTTGGCTGTTGCGGCTGCTGGGGACAATGCAGGGAGTCCTGTTGCTGCTTGGCAGCAGCCTCATGATGCTCAGTCTGCAGCTCAGACCGATGTTCAGGCTGCTGCTGCTGCTGCAGCTGCTGCTGAGCACCCTCTTGCTGACCTGTATGCTGTGAGTGTGACTTTGCACCGTCCTGCTGCTGGACGGCAGCATCTTCTTGCAACTTCACCTCCAGCCCTTGCTGCTTGACGTCTGGCTGTGTAGTTTTGTTTTCACCAGTGGCTGCTGCAGTGATAACTGGCTCGGTCTCCTGATCCTCTTTGCTTACAGACTGTTGGATTGGCTCTTCCTTAACCTTGGGTTGAACTTCATTACCTGCAGCAGTAGCTGTCTCCGATTGTTGCCCAGCATTCTTCGATGCATCTGCAATTGCATTGTCAGCAGGCACTGCTTGCCGGGAGGCAGGAAGCTGTTGATGGCTGACTTGCTGCTCTGGCTGCTGGTGTAGCTCTTCTTGCGTTGCCTGTCCTTGTTGCTGTTGTGCACTGTGTCGTGGTGACGCTGCCTCCTGCATCTCCACATCCTGTTGAACAACATCTACAGCCATCTGCTCTGGCATTGGTGTGTCCTGCTGCTGTTGCGCATCTTGTTGCTGTGCGACTGCTGCCTCCTGCTGCCCGGCGTCTTGCTGCATAGTCACTGCTGCTGACTGGTTGACATCCTGCAAATTGTTTCCTTGCTGTGTCGCTGCCTCCGGCATATCTTGTTCCGCGGTTGCTGCATCATGCCCCTCGGTGTCTGGTTGCCGTAGTGCCTTAGCTGCCTGATCTGCTTGCTGCATACTGTCCAGTTGAGGGACAGCACCTGCTGCAGTACCTGTTTCAGCACCTGCTTCAGCAGCAGTCACAAGTGCCGCCCCCTCTTCATTTACTGCAAATTGCTCAGCTGGAGTTTCAGCTGCTGCATCCGCACCATCAGCATCAGCTGCTGCTGCATCATCATCCATTGCTGGTGCTGTTTGTTCAACAGCCGATTGGGTGTCCTGCTGTCTAATAACTGCAGCAGGCCCAATCGACTGCCCTGCAGCAGCAGGATGCCCAGCAGATGCAGATGTTGGCCCATTCCCCACAATCAAGGCATCCTGTTCCCCAGTAGCTGGAGCAGATGGCTTTGCTGCAGTAACATCCTGCTGTGCGTCAGCAGCAGGAGCAACAACCTCAGCTTCATGTGTCCCACGCTTTGCTTGCTGCTCAGGGCTGAGTGGCGCAGCTGTCCCAGGCGCATTCTCAGCACCAACAGCAGCATTGTCTGTTCGAGCAGCAACTGTGGGAGCATTTTTCTGTGCTGCTGCAGCTGTGTCCTGTCCTTGCAGCGGTTGTTTTCTTGGACCTGCTGTCCCTTGGCCTCCCCCTCGCCCTGCTGCCCTCTCAGCAGCAGCTGCTGCCTCTGTCAGCTGTGTTGCCAGCTCTGCCGCAGCTTGCTGAGCCTTCTTCACGGCTTCAGCATCTGTTGCTGCCCCAGTAACCTCTGCTGACTGCTGCTTCTGATGCTCTGTAAGTGGTCCAGGCAGCAGCGCAGCTTCAAGCGGCTCCAGGCTGAAAGGTGGGATACTCAGAACGCCGCCAAAGGCTTGACACAACTCCCAAAGCATCAACAGCTCACCCACTAACTCAGCTGGCAGCCTGAACTTGCGACTGGGAGCAGGTGGTGCTCCACGGGCGATATCAGCAGCTATTTCTGCCTGACGCCTCATCTCTATCTCTAGCAGTCGCTGCTGCTGCCTCCTAACCTGCTCCTCTGCTCTAGCAGCAGCGGCAGCAGCCTTGGCTTCCAACGCTGCTTGCTTGGCGGCAGCTGCTGCTGCACGCTGCTGCTGTCGTGCAGTCAAGTGCTGTGTTTGCTGATTACTGTAGCCCTGATCGTCATAGTAATCGTACATGGCATAATCATATGACCGCTGATGATGCATGGTGCCATGAGGTGCCGCTCCTGGATAAGACGGTGGCGGACCCCAACCACCCTGGCATAAACAGCGCAGGAGCAAGTAAGTTCAGTGTTTGCCTACTCTTTGCCCATTGTGAAACAAGGTGCAAGACAGCATGGCCCTTTATATGTCTGTAGCATTTCACCAATACAACCCTGCACCATACACTTGAAGAAGCAACACAACACCACCCTCACAACATCGACCCCAAGACACAACACTCATGACACCACCTCTCAGCACAACACAGTACCTGTGCATCAGAAAACTGCCAGGACTCCTGATGCTGCAGTTGCTGCTGCTTGTGGTATGACCCCTCATGGTCTGCATCAGCCTTATGGGTTGCAAACTTGAGCTTGCCTCTGTGCCCCGCTGGTTGCCGGTGACCTTCATGACATCCAGGTGGATGCCCTTGTATCTGACTGCCCATGTCTTGGGGAGGTGGCTGCATCTGAGGCAGGATCTGCCCTTTCAGCTTTATCTTGTACTTGAGGGCAGAGCCTGCAGGGTTGGTTTTGACCTTGGGCTTTGCCCCTGCTGCTGCTGAGGAAGGCATCCTTGCTGTGTTGACAGCTGTATAACGGCCTGCTGCTGGCTGTGAAGGTACTGCAGCAAGTGGTTGCTGCTGAGGCAGACCACCTAGGCAAGCACACGTACGCCACAACAGATATCAGTAGCATTCTCCCAATACACTGTTACATGTCTCACTGCTAACTGTCGTGTGTCAGCTGGAACGAACCTCTCAAGCCACAGCCAAGGCTAGGAGGGCAGAAGTACTGACTTGGTTTGCTGTTGCAACTTACGAGTCCAGCACTGCAGGGCCAAGCAGTACTGGGATGAATCAGAGCCCTAAGGCCCTGATCTGCACATGACACCTCGAAGTACGAGGTACCAGGCAACTGTAAGTGGCGGTGATTAAGTAGGCTCACACCGACGAGTTGAAGAAAGACCAACTGTGAATGACCTGGCGTATAACAGACAGAATTTACCTGCAGTAGCAGTAACCACTGCTTGTCCTGCCTCTCCAACTCTCTGACGCTTCACTATCGGCGCTCCAGCAACTGCAACACCCTCCTGCTTGAGCCAGGCTACAAAGGGTATGACATCTGCAGCTGCGGCACCAGGCATCGGTTGCCTAAGCAAGGCACCTGCCTGCAGAGCAGTGCACACATTAAATCCAATGCTGCAGGCACAACGCAGCCACTGTGACAGTGTCCCGCGTACTTCCAGCAGGCTGCTTGCAGACATGACACAACCCATGCTGCCTTTCAACCAGGCATGAGATTTCCACCACTCTTGCCTGCAGCACATCTAGGGGACGGAAAAGACAGCGATGGCGGGGCACCTTACCTGGTGCAATGCAGCCATCTGTCCAGCAAGGAACTCTGCTGCTTCTGACAGCTGCTCTGGTTGCACTGGTACGCCATTAGAGCCAATCACAGAGCCTGTCAACACTCTGTGACGCACAATACCTGCTGCAGCAGTGGGGTCTGTTGCCAGAGCTGAAGCACATCTGAGCGCCAGCTCCAGTCGAAGCTGCACTGCCTTAAACACAGCACTGTAAGCAGCATGGGGGTTGCCCAGGCGGTACCTGCAGAGTGACATAGCCAGGCTGTTACTGCTCTAGCCCACAGTCTTCCAGCGGCGGTACCTAGCGTGGCCAGAAACACCGCCCTTGCTGCCGCCTGCTGCACTGAACTTACCAGGCTTCCTGGGTGATAACCCAAACTGCTGGCTGATCCCCATACTCTATGCACCAGTCGATGATTGGCCCGGTCACTGTGGCGCCAGTCTCATCACCTGCATATATCAATACAGTTGCAATGCTTGCTGAGTGAATGCATGAATGCATGCACGCTGTACAACCAAGACCTGCATGGCAAAAGTGAATGCAAATGAGCTTATTGAGAGAACCCAAAAAGTGATTCAAGCCCTTTGCGGTGGACACATTTGCAGGGCCAACACACCTTGTGCTGGTGCTGGCTGTGAGTCCTTGTTGGCTGGTGATACGTTTCCTGAAGCAACCGTGCTGCTTCTGCCACCAAACTGCTGCACGGATTCCAAAGATATGAGTTGCTGCGTATCATCTGCATTGTGTATGCTGAAGCTTTCCAAATGCAGCAATAGCTCCCCGCCAGCCACTGCCCAGCACAACAACAGACAGCAGACACGTTGTTATAGCTGGGTTTCAACCAGCAGCTCCCCGGCTGCACTTTCACGAGATCATCAGACCATTCCGCATCTGTCATGCAAGATGCAGCGGCTGTCGTTGTGAGCGATTGCCGTGATTGCAATTAGATGGTGGCCGAAACAGGTTGGCCAGACGCGCACAACGTCCAGGTCCACAGTATATTCAGCAGACTGCATTCATACTCATATTGTGGTTACCTGTCTCTCTAGCAACTACAGCTGTCTTCTCGTCCATTGTGGGCGTGTTGTTGCCACCCACAGCCAGGCAGCCCAAACATCTCACTCAGGCACCATCATATATCTTTTACATCATCTTGCGAGTCAGGACACGATGCTAGACGACTCCATGCAGTGCAAGGGGCCAACAAGCATAGGCACAGGATCGTCTATATTCGGCGACAAATCAGCCCCGTAAATCTCAAAAGATGTTCACAGACAGTCAGAGTTCAGTTCGTGCTGGTGGCCGGTTTTCCTTGCTTATACTCCTGCTCACAACAAGGCGCCAGCGTATCGCGTTTATGCAGCAACCTATGGCGTTATTGATTAGATCTTAGCTGAACAGGCAGCCGTTGACCGAGCCAAGAGATCGGAGGCGGGACCAAACACAGCATGCCTGCCACGCCCATGCCAGTTTGCTGAACAGCATGGCAGGGGTTTAACACAACACCCCCCTCCTCCCCCCAAGGAAGCAGCATAACTCCTATAGGCAAGTACATTGGTAAGTGCTGTCAATACTGAACGTTCATCAGTCACCTGCCGATACTGGGAGGCTGTCACATCAGAGCTTCAAATACATCAAAGCTTCAGGCAGCTTGTGTAGGGTGTACAAGGGTCCATATCAGCAACAGACTGGCAACCCATAGCTGTGCAGCACTTTTCTGCTGACGTCTTGCTGTGCCCGCTGGGCTGTTCGATCAAGTGCTCGTGCCATGCACAACAGCCTGGCCCAGGACGTCTTCGTCTGCTGTTGTGTACATCTTCCCAACTGGACTGCCAATGATCCTGGTTCTGAAGGCTGTTGGAGCTTTGAAGTGACTGCTGTGCTAGAACAGTCGACATGTAGTCTGCAGAGCGACTATCTCACACAGGCTGCTACCAGCCACCAGCCTGCCTGACACAAGTGCTACAGGCTGTCATCAGCAGCAGCTGAAAGAGAGTTGTATGAAATGAAGTTTGGCTGCCGCAGTCAAAGTGATATTGCCGTAAAGTGAAAGTGATATTGCCTGTTGATAGGCTACTGCTCTACTGGCTTCAACAGTCCAGTGTTTACTTCTGCTGTGTCTGTGAGCTTCGCACTACCAATGACAGAGCAAGAGCTTCCGGTTGATTGTATGCAAGTTTCCAAACTACACCTCTCTTTACAGCTTGTGTGCTCATGCATTGTAGCGCAATGCAGTTCATTTGATGTGCACAATGCATACAGTAGCATTGTCCTGCAACAAGAAGCACTTGCTTCATGTTGCCAGGGGGCAAGAAGTATGTAGTTGGCAAAACTGTGAGGGCTACAAGAATGCAGTACCACTAGCAGCAGCCCTCATTGCTGTTAAATGTCACGCCTGCTACATGATGATGTCTCTGCTTGGTATTTGTGTGCTTGCTGCTCTCCTAACTTTGTCACAAGGTGCACAGAATTTGCTACTCTCCTGACCATCACATTGAATGTGCTGTAATTTTCTAGCATAGTTGCAATGAAGCCTCCTTGTGGCACGGCCATGGGCAGCCAGACTCTGCAGGATCTTACCTGGTAAAGCTCCAGAAATAACGAAGGCATACAGGCTTCTGTGCCAGGCAGGCAAGCTCTGTCCAACAGGAGGCAGACAACCGGGTCACAACAAATGATTTCCAGATTCAGACGGTGTGAATGGGCTCAGATAATGTTTTCAGATGGCATCACTCTACAGGAGAGGGATGTTGATGTGGCAGCTCATGCATGTTGAGCAGCCACAGCCATTGCTTTCACCTTGCTGCACACGCCAAGCTTTCTTTCAAAGCTGTATGCAGCGCCCATCTCAACGTCAACAGCATCACTGCAGCGCAGAAACCTCTTGTCAAGGCTTGAGGCATTTTCAGTGCCACTGATTCGTGGCATCCACACCTGGGCACTGCCCTTCCGGGATGGCTTGCTGAGTAGATGCCCCACTGTACTCACGCAACCTTTCTGTCATACTGTTGGGATACTCCTTGCCAATGGGCTGTTTTGGGCTTGAAGGTTCCATAAGCACTGCCCATGGCCCCATGTGCACACCATGACACAGCTGCATGTGGTTTCAGTGCATTGCTTACGACTTGATAGGCACTCTTCACTCCTCATTGGTGAGGTTGCATTGGCTGGGGGCCATCTGATGCTGGGGGCCATCTGATACACATGAAAAGTAAAGGATTGGTCATACTGAGGGCCTGCAGGGCCTACAGTACATCATCTGCACATCCTGAGTCCTGCAGTACATGCTCCTATCTCCAACCTGCTTCGCCATAAGATGAGCAAACCAGAGTCATTACCTCAACATGGAGTCTTGCTGACAGCGGCCAGAAGCTGTATGCGTCTGCAGTGCTGCGGACGGTGAAATCGCCCAACAGCTTTGTTGCAGGTGGGAAGTTTGCAGACGGCTTTACTACTCATGTGCGTTGCTGCTTCATGACACAAATAAGGCGTTTACGAGAAGATCAATCTATCGAAGCAACTGGTAACCCTCAGATGAGCAGGGATCACCCATGCAGGACACGGGTGTACTGCGGTTGATGGTACTGAAGGGGTTGACAATCCGTCATCGCTGTGACAACCAACAGCACACCACCTGTCGTCTTGTGCAGGCAGAAACAGAGATCTGTGCTGCATTTTATTGAGCAGGACGTCGGTGTCGTTCTGAGTAAACTTCACGACACAACACGATTCTAGCAGAGACTGAAGCCCGCACAATCATGCGATCCTACCAGCGCGTGTTGAACAGGTCTGTGCAACTGATCAGGCAAGGCTGGGCTCTGCAGGATGCCGGGGCGCTGGCAGCACCACATCTGACAGCAGCAGCAGCAGGGGTCCCTTCCAAAATGACAGCGTCAGCAGCCGTTACCATCTCACAGGGCCTATGGCATACTGCCGACAACCGTATCTGGCACCGCTCGTACAGTAGTCAACCCGCAGGTGGGAACTATAGGCTTGTATGTGCTTGCTTTCAGCGATACAGATCTGTGCATACCCAGCAGCTGCTTTGCATCTAGACGACTATGCATGAGCTTGTCAGCACAATACTTGGTTACAAATGCACACAGTCTTGTTCAGCATTACTGCCTTTGCCACTGAACAAACATCGCCGTCATCAACCCCCCAAGGCTCTGGCAGCAGCAGCACCAGCAGCAGCGGCCCTGATGTTGTTGACCAGCTTGACCAGATGATGGAGGTGATGATGAGCAATCCAGCTTTACAGCAAATGATGCTGGCTCGCATGCCACCTCACATGAGGAAGCCAGAGGTCATCAAGGCAATGATGGCCAACCCACAAGTGCGCGAGCGCATCGCAGCACTGGCACAACAATCGGTGAGCTACTGGTACTGTTCTATCAATAGCAGTTGTGAGCCAGGGGTTATTCAGCACTGCAGTAACAAAGGATACGTCACAGCAGGCATGCCTGCAGCAGAATACCTTAGTCACCAAAAGCTGTGTGTGCCCCTGTCGCCTGAATCTGTCATAGCACCCAGACTGACAATGGTTCCTGGAGTTTGATCAAAGTCTGAGAATGCAGATCAGCAATATAGCCACTGTATTGCAGTCAAACCCTTATGCATTCATTACATACAAGTTGTTGGGATGTTTGTCATCCCTCACATCATGGCCAGTATGTGTTATCACCTGTGTATGCCTCAGGGTCTGGGTCAGATGCTCTCTCAGCTTGATGCCTCCAAGATGCAGTCCAGTCTATCAGCAACCAGCCAGGCAGGCCTCAACCCCACAGAGTTGTTTGAAAGATTCCAGCAGAGCCCAACACTAGGACCACGCATGAGTGACCCTCGAGTGTTGACAGCTCTCATGGACATGGCCAGGCAGGTTCAACACTCGACATGCAGTTGCAAGTAGACAAGGCTAATTGTTGTATTCAAAACTCTGATGTCCATATTGACAGGGTGTGTTTACCCAACATGTGTCTCTGATCGTTTGTTGTTGGCTGTACAGTCGTATCCTATCTACTTACAGCTGCTCTTGAGGTGCTCTGTTTTGTCCTTCCTTGCAGCAATGGTCCAGAGGCATTGAAAAATTATGAAGGTGACAAGGATGTCATTGTGGCGGCAATGGAGGCGGGAGGTATCATACAGCAGATGCAGCAGGAGCGGAGTCAGCTACAGGTAGTTAGACACAAACACCATAGAGTTAGGATATGTCATTTTAAGCAAGATGTCCAGCTGCAATAGGATCACAAGTCCAATAGGATTTTGAAGCACAGATATGGATAGCTCCTCCAGAGACTGCAGGTCTGACTCAAAGCTGGCTGCTATCTGCAGCAAGGTGCTTTGACTTGAAGATCAAGACAGTATGTCCTTCTGAAATTTGCAACAATCATGCTGCTGTATGGCTGTTGCAGAGTGGTGACTCAGACAGCAGTAGCAGCAGTGCACCCCCATCACCTACCAGTATAGCTGGAATAGAGGCTCAGTTGGGAGTCAACCCGCAGGAGTTGATGCAGAGACTCATGTCTCAGCCTGAGCTGCTAGCCAGGGTGCAAAACCCCAAGGTCAGTGCAGTTACAACGAGCAGCAAGTCCTGCCCTATACGGCTGGGCATGTGCGGTCAGCAGAAGACATCTCCTGCACTCTGCTGGTTAGTTTTGCAAACTGTATCAGCTCAGAACTCACACACTGCAGCAGGCTGCAGTCATGCTAGAACATGCTATCCTTGCAACAACAGGCCAGTAATGAGCTTTCTGTGTCCTTTTGTCCAAGATATCTCATGTTGTGCCTACAAGGATGCCCAGTGCTTAGTAGAGTGAATTGCTTGACTGCGCCCCGGCCAAGTTTGCCAGGCATCATTGACAAGAGCAGCAACTGCTTCACATCCAAGGTCGCTCTTGTGCAGGTTCAGCAGGCACTACAGGAGATAGCTCAGAGTCCCTGGAAGATTGCCAAGTATGTGTTCAACAAAGAGGTCATGAGCACAATCAAGGTGCAGTCCGTCATCAATAGCAACAAGCATACTTCCCTGCATGAGGCCTGGCAGGGCTGTTTGAAATTGTTCCATGCACGCATTTCAAGGCTGATGAGGCAGCTCCCTCAGCAGATTTTCAAGCCCAGTACTGCTTGCCATGACAGTCATCTGTTCAACACTGCTGCACCTGATCATTCAATCTGCCCACACTGCTTGGCAAGCAACCTGTTTTCTGGCGCAAACCTCCCTGCAGGATATGAAGGACTTGCTGCAGAAGCCGGCAAAGTAGACAGCGCCTGCCATCAGTGGTGTGCTTCCAAGTCTGAGCTCGTGGGCAATCACAAGGCTGTGTGATCGTTGATACACCCTGGGAGGCTTGTGTGGCAATGTTCGGTTGCAGCAGCCTGTTGGAGTGAGCAGCCTGTGGCATCTCCATCAAATGAACTGTTTGCATCATACGAATGCTGCATGCCGACTGTTGGCCCCAGCTGTATGACTTTGAACGTGATCAGGGTCACCAATGGCATTCATTGCCATCCGTCAGTGACGGATGCAGCAGACATCGCAGCCTACATTGTATGATGACCAGACGCCGTCTGGTCCATATTGCATTACACTAGTGGTGTAACCCCACTCGTGATCAGGGCTGTCAGCTGAGTCATTAACACTGAGTGATCTTATGGTCTGTAACACTTTCTGACGGAGTCATGTGTTAGCCTGATAATCCTGGTGTGGCACCAGGCTGCACCCAAGCACACTGTGTGGGGGCCCCACGGTGTGTTGATGCAACTATGGCACCCTGATTTTACTGAAATAAAACCGATTAATGCCTAGTCACTTGTATGTCTGGGGTGTTGCGTGTGCTCCCTCTGCATTACAGTACACTTCAAGACACTATCAGTGACAGTGTACATTGGAGACACACTGCAGACCTTGCCAAGCCTTGTCCTGCAGACCTTGCCAAGCCGTGTTCTCCTGAGTCTCCTGTACGCATCTTACTTGTTGCATGGCTAACTCTTTCATTTATGAAACGACATGGTATGAGAAAGAAAGTTTGGCTCATGCAGCAAAGTGAAAGCAATGCCGATGTATGAAAAAGCAATTGCTGCTCCTAAGAAACGACATGGTATATCCTTCAGCATGATGTACTTGAGCTGGACCGCAAGGTCATCCAGGTAGCATAATGTCAGAGCACTACAGTGAGGTTTGAGCCATGTGTGAAGCAGAAGTTGAATTGTTGTATGTTCTCACAAGCTAGTCAATGCAACCATGCACTGCTTGACACTGCCCTTTACTCGGAGTCACCATTGCCAAGATCTGCTAGCAAAGCCACTCGACAACAACCGTTCCAGTTGCAAATGTTGCAGCAGATCAGATTAAATGCTGCAGCAGCTGTGGACAGCGGCCAAAAGCGGATGACCTCATAATTCTGTTGCCTGCAATGCCATCATGGCGATTATTGCATACCATGCATGGGGCCATCTAGGTGCCTCCAACAGGTGTGGCTAGCACACGATGATTCCAGCTCAGACTCTATAATGTAACAGAGGACTGTACAAACAAATATTGCTGATCACTGTACGAAGGGTCAAAGCACATGGCCATGGGGCATGTGACACAACATCTACACTGGTTTGCTCAACGTAATATGGTAACATCAAGAATGCACAGTCTGCAGCCTGTTAGGTCAACTGACAACTGTCACGTGTATTGCCAACAGAAGTTAAGCTCAAAAATGCTGTAGGCTCTTCAGGGCTGTATGCTTGGCAGCAGGTGCCCCGGAGCTCAGCTTACAACTCTGGATGATAGAAGCGCATCTCCTCATACACAAGATCGCGCACGTTCTGCTCTGTCAGCTGCGCTTCTTCAAACTCGAACTCAAATGGGGCTGCGGCAGTCAAAAGTCAAGGCAAAGACATGCATTCTGAAAAGACATATCATTGGATACTTGCTTGCTACAGATGCACAACCCTCTATTGCAGCAGCACCTTGGTTGAAAGGCATGGCCATGCAGTCATCAGGGCACCTGGCAGTGCTTGACCACTGCAGAATCATTTGTTGTTTCTAGCTTTGGGTGAGCTGTAGTAAGCCTCCCAATGAGTGCACACTGCATTCTTTTCAACAAAGCAGCTAGTGGCAAGACTACTGCTGTGAGCGATTCTACCATGGGAGGCATATTGATCCTCTACAAGTCTGGTACTTCTCTCACCTGGTGCTGCTGGTTCTGCAGTCTCATCATGCAATTGAGCTAGCCATGGATGCTTGAGTGCGCTTTGCACATCAATGCGCTTCCGAGGATCAAATTGAAGCATTTTGTCCAGGAGGTCCAAAGCCAGTGGGTCTGCATCAGCAAACTTCTTTGACCAGGGTACACGCTGTATGCAGATGACAGCAGCAGAGTGGGGTAAGAAACTTCAGCGCTGCGTTCATATGGCAGGCACATGCACATTCAAGCAAGCAAACACCACAGAAGCACATTCACAGAGGCTTGAAGAAGGAATAGCATGAGCTGGAAGGTTTCATGCGTTCTGGGCTGGTTTGGACCCCACCTCTTGCTGTGGCAGTGCCCTGATGTAAGCTCGTGCCTTTGAGCTATTGATGAATGTGAGGTCATCTTCACTTGGAGGTCCAAGCGTCTTGATGATGAGCTTCAGCTGGTCAACATAGTCCTTGCCAGGGAACAGAGGACGTCTGCCCAGCAACTCCGCCAGGATGCAGCCGACACTCCATACGTCAATGGCGGCAGTGTAGTGATCACATGACAGCAACAGCTCTGGGGCACGATACCAGCGGGTCACCACATATTCTGTCATGAAATTGCGTTCCGAGCTACATGTGGGAATGGCATGAGCACAAACACAGAGTTGATTGAGTAACGGATAGATGTTGGTAAGGCCTTGAGTGCTTTAGTTGGCTGGAGACAGAGAGTGCAGCATCAAACAACACATGCAGCCTGCCCTTCACGCACACATGATGGCAGATTACATTAGATGCTGCATTATAGAGCTTCTGATTCTGGACGCTGCATAATGACGCTGCCGTGTGATCGCACCTGGTTCTGGCCAAGCCAAAGTCGCATATCTTCAGATCACATGAGGCATTGAGGAGCAGGTTGCTGGGCTTCAAGTCACGGTGCAACACATTGGCCGTGTGCACATATTTCAAGCCTCTTAGAACCTGCAGGTCATATGGACAAAAGCGTGTCAGTAAAGCATGGCTTATGATAGCTTCCAGGCAAGCTTGTGCAAGACTGATGGATAGTAGTTTGTTACCTGGTATATGAAGTATTGGAAGTGCTCATTGGTCAGCGGCTGGGATGACCGTATGATCTGGTGCAGATCAGTGTCCATCAACTCGTACACCAGGTATACGTCATTGAATCGGTCTCTGCTGGCTTTCATGATGTCTCGCACTGCTATGATGTTCTCATGCCTCAGATGCCGCAACAGCTTGATCTCCCGAAGGGTGCGTCTAGCATCCGTCAAGTTATCAAAGGCATTGCCAATTTTCTTGATAGCAACCTTCTCTTCATTCAAGGAGTTCTTAGCAGAACAGACGACACCATAGGCGCCTTTGCCAATGGCTTTGATGGGTACATATTGCTGGTCGATTTCAAAGTCTGTCCGCCACAGCAGCCAACTGGTTTTGCCTGCATAGACACCGTCATGAAGTAATATGCAAGCAAGTGGGTTTGATTCGTGCCATTCCATAAGGACATGCAGGCACGTGTAGGAGTGGTTGCTTTCACCAGCTCCAGAGCAGTTGACCACAGCAAAGCTGAGCAAAAACGACCACAGCAGAGCTGAGCAAGACATGCGGGCATGTAGGCCCGCAGAAGAATGCAGAAGAAGTGCAAGAGTACTTCACACAGCCGTGATCGATCTTACCTGGTACGCTGCACTCCTGCCGAACAGGGGCGTTTGATGAACTGCTTGTGTCCTTATTTTGTTGCGCGTTGGGGTCAGCTTGTTCGTTGGCACCCATCGTATTCCAGTTAAACCTTCTCTTAGTGCATGTGGCGCGTCGTCACGACCTCAGACCATACGTACTGCACACCCGACCCCGAATTCTGGAGTGTAAGGATCGTGATAAGGAACCAGCGCAAACCTCACGTCAACAAACCTAAAATAACCAGGCAGTTCCCCTCCTGCAACCACGCCGCAGATGAACAAGGAGTTGAACTGGACACTTGAACTGGCGGGTTTGTGCGACTTAAAGCGTGCGGCCTGTGAAGGCCTTTTCAAACACCTATGTGCATTATAACTTTTGTCAAGCGCGTGTTTGCGCGAAGTCTCCCTTGCGATTGTCCCAATCCTGCAGGAAGCACAGTGTCGTCTTCTTGGCATGTTTCAACGTGTTTCGGACATGAGTCAGAGGATCCCGAAACGAAAGTATACGCACATATTTCTGGTTTGTAGTGCTTGTTTGCAACTGATGCTGCTCGTTGTGGTGGCTGGTCAACATTACAAGTGCACATGGGACACTGGTGCTGACAGTCCCAAAATTGGTTCAGCTATATGTTGCTGAAGAGATGCAGCGCCGTTGCTGGATGCCATGGCTTACAGTATATATACATAATATCTTTAGGGGATATACATACAAGTATGGGAAATCTTGTGCGTTCAAACGTGTGGCTCACTGCAAGTGTGAGATGCATCAGCCAGACTGAAGGGTACCCACAATGCCTGAACCACCGCTTGCTTACTCCGAAGGCAAGTGCTCGAATATCTATATGAACGAATGTGAGGGTCATGAGCATGTACGCGTGGAAGAAGGTAAGCACAAACAGTTCTGTATACAATCGAAGCAGCGTGTTCATATTGTCATTGCATTCTCTCTGCTGCACGCGCCAAATTTCCCTTTCTTTGCACAATTGATGGGGCACTTTGCTGTCCCACGTGGGCAGCCTGGAAATCCTTCTTGTGGGCTGAGAACATAGATGGACGCCTGTGTTAGGCATTTCATATGTTGCATCGCCAAGTTTGTTCAACAAATGTAGAATATGGGTGCATCGGTGAGAGACTCTCTCAGCAGTGCTGGTGTTGTGGCCCAGATAGCCTGCATTGGCTCATTTTCAGCTTCAAGCTATGGCATAGTTGGGTTTGTGCTTGGCGCTTCGCAGATGTCGAGAGGCAAAAAACCTTTGCAGCAGGCACCTGATAGACGCTGTTATGTGAAAGAAAGTTTGGCTCATGCACCAAAGTGAATGCAATGCTGGCTGATAAAACAAGCAACTGCTGCTCCTGTGTTGTATCAGCTGTATCAGGCAGCATTCTTGTTGCATGGCCAACTTATCTCATAAGGAATAGACGCTGCCATTCGCTTGGTGCACTGCCAACTCCTGTTGATGTGCATCCTGTCTGCGAATGGTCAGAAACAACTGGCCATATGCATAACAGGCTTGCTGTCGTTTGCGTTTCTTCCAGGTAAAGAATGTCGACTCGCAGCTGGATGGTGACTGCAGCTGGGTTCAGAAGCACGACTCTACGTTTTGATGACACAGCTCTGGGTGGCGGCCCCAGTGCATTATATAAGCTCTGTTGTGCACATTTCATGTTGCATGGCCAAATTTGTTTATATGCATAACAGGTGTACATCCTGTACAGCCAGAACGCACGTACAGACAAGGCGAGTCACCAACAATGCCCCACTTATGGCTCTAGCCTTGATTCAGCCGCTTCAGAAGCTGGGGGCATCACTGGATGCCAGGGCAAAGTCCACTCTGCCGTCGAGGGGCGGTTGCTGCTGTACACTCGTCTGCTGCAAGCTGTCGGCTGAGATCTGCCAATCTTCCAAAGGTTGCATTGTAAAGCCACCTCCTGGGGCTGGCCGCAGGTTGTACAGGACTTTGAATCGCTGCAGCTGCTCTGGGCTCATCCGCTGTAGGAATTCATTCAGCAGACCATCCGCTGCCCGTTGCTCCCATAACTTACGCATGACGACGTGCCACAAGGTGTCCTGCTCAGCTTGTAATGAAGCATCCAGCGCTCTGTACTGCCGCGGCCATCGCCCCTTAGGACCAGTCTGGTCAGTACCAAGACCTTGAGCAGTGCCATCACTGGAAGCATGCTGCTTGCGCCGCTGTGCATTGCTGCTGGCAGCAGCATGATCTGTACCAGCAATGTCCACCTTGCCTGCTGCCACATCATCTAGTAGCCGCAGTGCCTCCCCCCACATATCGTGATGACAGTACACATGAAGCACCTACAGCAAACACACACAGACCGCTGCGTGTTCACGGCTTGTCTGAGACACATCTGCCTGAGCTGCAATACTCTGAATGAATGTAAAGCAAGAAACATGGTGAAGGAAAGGGTCTGTGACTGAACGAATGTGACTGCCTGCCAGAAACTGAAAAACTAATGCAG
Organism: Coelastrella sp. M60; assembly: GCA_001630525.1. Taxonomy (NCBI): domain Eukaryota; kingdom Viridiplantae; phylum Chlorophyta; class Chlorophyceae; order Sphaeropleales; family Scenedesmaceae; genus Coelastrella; species Coelastrella sp. M60. The sequence goes on along the minus strand of LWCB01006193.1, from coordinate 7,109 downwards.
CACATACCTTGATTCACCAACCCTCACCTGCAGAAGGACTGTTTGGTCAAGCTGGTGTCCTGCAGCCCGCATTGCGGCAATTGTCTGCAGCAACTGCTGATGATCGCGATTCAACCAGAACTGCGCAGTCACCAGCACAGAGTAGTCCTGCCTGCTCAGCTGATCTCCTGCAGTCAGCCGAGCTGCCAGGGCTGCAAATTTGCTTGCAGCGTCAACGTTCCTTACACGAGAGGCAGCCTGCATAAGATGGAGGACAGCAGATACATGTTGCTATACGCTGGCACTCAAGGGACAACAACAGCACAGCAAGGCAAGCAAAACCTGTGCAACAAGCTTCACAGCATCGTTGACAGAACAAACCAGCTATAACTAGCAGCAGTGTTTGCAAACACCACTGCAGATGCTGGCGGCAATAACTGCTTACCTGTAGGGCAAACTTGTGAGCCGTGAATGATCCGGGTTTCATCTCCTCATGCAGCTGTGCTAGCTGTATGCAGTCATCCATGGCACCTAGTCGCTCTAGTGCACCTAGGAACTGGTGCATGCTGGCATCTGTGTGCTTCAACCCGTTGGCAACCATTTCACCTTGCCACTCAACCAACTGGCTGTAAGCTGTGGCAAATAAACCAGAGCGTTGAGACAGGACTGTAGCAATGCACCTCCTGCAACACACACATACAAGAATCCGTGAAAGATGTCTTATGGGCACAATCCGTGGGTCTGATCAAACACTTACCAACTCCTGAATAACATGCAGGCTGCCCCTTGCTTCTGGCATTGGCCAGTCAGAACAACCACCTCTAGGATAGCAGTGAAAGATTGACACCAGTGGCGGCTAGATGTCATTCTGCTCTAATCTGCCTGTGTTGACTGTATAGACCCTCTCAAAAGCTCTGTCAAATAGGTTGTACAGCGACTCACCTATCCCCGGGCTTGAGCTGAGCCAGTTGCCTGGCACCCTGCACCCTCACATTACTGGCATAGTTGCGCACACATTTGAAGAGGGCCCGCATGGTCTGCTCATCAGGAATTAGGCCCTGCATCTTCATCCTCAGGTACACAGTGCTCACTGATCTGAGGTCACCACGCATGGCAATACCGTGCAGGAGACGGTTGTAAGTCCGCAGGACTGGTGTGTGGCCCGCTGCATACATCCTGTCAACAAGTCCTGCTGCTGTGCTTGAGTCACCATGCAGAGCATATGCTTCTGCCAGGTGCTCGTAATGTGCCAGTGTTGGAACAACACCCCAACCCATGAGCTCGCCAAGAAGCTCCTGCAGCAGGCATCACCCGACAGCTACAGTTCAACAGAGCTGAGAACATCACGAATTGCCACAAGCAGCTGCTGCCAGTCCAGCAGATCTGTGGCCAATGTTCTCATCTCTACTAGCTGCACCATGCAAAGCCACTTTTGGCTGTAAGCCCTTCCAGCAGTGCCCTGGTGCTTCTTCAGCAGCCTGCTCTGCTGCAATACTGCTCTGGAAGTTGCTGGCTGCTCACCTCCAACGCCTCTGGTGTTGCCCCTTGCCACAACTGGGAATTCAACAGGGCATCAAAGCTCCAACTACTCGGCATCACCTTCAACAACGATGTTATTTTCAGCAGCTCATCTACCCATTCGCTATCTAGCTGATCCGCAGCTACATGCAGCGCTGCTTCTAGAGACCGCATCAAGGCATCTCGCTCTACTCGACCCACAGCTTGCGCCACTTCCTGAGGCAACACAGCAGCGGGATCCAGGTGCTGCCAGCCAACATCAGTCAACTGGTGCCTCACTTGCTGCCAGGTTTGCTGTGCCTGCTGCTGCTGCTGTTGCCACCATGCAGAACCAGAATCAGCAGTTTCCTCAATGGCTGCATCCTGCTGCTGCCGATGCCGATGTCTGGCTGCCGCAAGCCTGGCCCAGCTGTTCCATGCCGTGGTGTGATACACATCAGCCAGACCCTCAACAGCGTATCTTATCAGTGGCTGGACTGTCCGTATGCTGTTTCTCTCTGATTTGCTGGCCTTGCACAAAGCAGACACATAGCTGCCCCAGACGGTCACACTCAGCACATGAGGGTGGTGTACACTGACCCATCGGCGGCTGCATGATTGCTGCTCCTGCAAGAGCTCCTCCTGTTGCTGCTGTATTGCTGCCCATTGCGCTTGTACTGCTGCTACACTTCGCCTGGCACCTGCCACCATGAGCTGCAGGCATGGCACTATTTGGGCCGGGTCTTCCAACACCCCAGAATCACTGCTGAGTATCCCTTCATCAGCTGCTGCCGTGCTACTGGTGCTTCTGTCTGTTGCTTCAGGTAATGCTTTTGTGCCAGATGGTGCCATGATGCCAGTTGCCCATTGCAGGATCTCATCAGCGATGTGCACTTGACCCTGCTGCAGCAATGGCTGCACCACAGCACGCAGCATACTGCTGTCAAGCACTGACCGTGGTACTTCTTCCTGCAGCCACCTCTTGGCTCTACTGGCCTGACCAGAATGAGCCAGTCCGTGCAGGACTGCAGTATGTCCTGTGCTGCTAAGGGGCACCTGTGCTGCCTGACAGCAGCGCAGCAACTCAGCCAGCAACTGCATATCACCCAGCTTAGCAGCACCAAACATCAGCGCCTCCAGAATGGCGGCACCTTTGTCAGGAGCTGCACCGAGGATAGAGACACAGAAGCAGCAGGGTTGATGGCATGTTGCTGTCAAATTGTTGAAGCTATTGCAAGCTGAAGAAGCAACATTTACCAGAACACCTGTCAAGGTCAAGTATAGGGCACAAGCATGTGACCAACAGTATTATCATGGTATGACATTCCAAGTGTTGCTGCAGAGGTAGACATTCTAGATTGAGGAGTCATACCTGCCAACACTGCATGGGGGTCAAACATGCGCGCTAGTTGAGATATGTTCTTGCTGCGACCCATCTGTAGACTGTCCAGGGTCAACTCATACTGCTGCTGCAAACTAGTGACATCAAAGGCATCATCGGGGTGGGGTCTGTCGCTGGTATGTAATACCTGCTCTGAGACACTCTCTGTAGGGCCACTGTGGCTCACAGTCTGGGCATCACTGCTGCTGCTATTGCGATTCTGCTGGTCAATTGATTCTGTTGCTTGTTGCAGGGCTACCGGCTGCTGCTCATGTTTACCAGCTTGTTGTAGGGCTTGCAGCTTCAGGTACTCCTGATGCAGCTGCTGGGCTATAGGCAGCCCTGTTTGGTTGCTGTTCTGAATTTGTGGCTGGATGTGTGTCTGACTATTCTGTTGTCTGGTGCAAGTATCAAAGGTGGCCTCATACACACCCGGATCCTGGATACCATTGCAATCAGTGTGTAGTTCAAGCGGTATAAAGCATCGCTCTAAGGAAGGCGAGACCCGATACATTGGCAGAGATGCAGATGTCATGCTGGATCACACACTGTCGTTGCTGGCTCCAGATTTAATGCAGACGATTGGAGAGTGATGGTGCTTTCCTCTGAAGAAGCGTACTGTATGGCATGGTAAGCAGACACCGTAAGCGGTACCTACCAGTTGCTGAACTGCATTCACTGCACAGGTGGTCATCAGCTGACTGTGCTGCACCAGGCAGTGCCATGCCTGCATCTGTTGCTGCAGCAGTAGTGACAGGGTTCAGCCCATGCCACGTACATGCTTACGATGGTCAGGATTTATCATGTTTCTGATCAAGCTTTCAAGATAGTTACCTGCACAATCGCCAGCGCTACACTTGAATCTGCTGGCTCTACACAGCAGCGCTGCAGATGGAGCTCCTGCAAGGCTCTTGCAGCATATCTACGCAGCATGACGGCTAGGCGGCTGAACACATTAACAGCAGATATATAGTGCAACTAGCGCACTCTCATGGTCCATATCCACCCAACAGCATGTGCCGGTGTGGGCACGACTGGTGACTTGACCGCGGCACATGACTTGACAACAACACGTGGATCGCTGGCGTACAGGTTTGTAGATGAAACTGAAACTGGAAGCTTGAGAATCTGTGACGATGTGCGATACAACCTGCCGAACACCGGTACGGCACCCCGACCGTGCTCAAGAAATCAACTACAGGATGATCACAGCACATGTGGTTTTGCGCTGATGACTGCTTATTGCTGTTGTTTCATACACTCGGTGCTGAGTCTAGGTTGCACCAAGGCTGAACAGCTGCAAAGCATGTACCATACATGTCAGCTGATGATGGATGTGCAGGTTTCAAGATACAGTTCGTAGATCATATAGCACAATGGGTTAGAACCAGGACACCCCTCAACGTGCAGTCCACCTGGCTGCAAGCCAGTGGCTAAGTACCAGACTTTGCTGCCATGGAAACCATGGAACCTGAACGCATCTATTCATCAACCCAGCTTGTGGAAGCTTTGCAGTCTGGCCTGGTTGGTCTCAAAGAACAGCTTCAGGTGCTGCAACTAGAATCTGTGCCAAACCATGTGCAGTGCAAGCAACCTGGCCATTGCATACAGAAACCCACCAGCTCAGACTGTCACAAGCCTGACACAGCATAAGCAACATAGCCCCCAGCGCGCAACCAGTGCACAGGATCAGGGCGCTTGTACGCGTCTGATGTTACCATCGACTGACTCTTGCAGGTGTTGAACATCCTTGATGGGAGTGCCAGCAGCTGGCCAGGTCTGGGCGCTTCAGTGAGAGACCTGGAGGCACTGATTGCAGTTAGCGCCAAGCGCATAAGTGCACTAGAGGATAAGCAACAACAAGTACAGCAAGCGAAGACAACGCTGGACGGGCAGCTTACGCAGGTGCAGCAGAGCTTGACAGGTTGGTTTGGGGCATGAGCATCTGCTTGGGATCACTTGTCTTTTCATTCAGTCATGTGACAACTGCATGTAGATGGCCAACATCACAAACCACTTGGCTGTGCCAGCCAGTACTAGTATGTCCGCTACTGCTGCAAGCTATGTGTGCCGAGAAAGAGCTGCTTCCAGAACAAGGTTTCCTGTTCAACACCCTTCAGCACCACAACTTGTGTCTTCTGAGGCAGGCATTGACTTGGTGCTCCTGCTTCGCTCAACGTGTGTATAGCTGCTAAATTTGAGCTTCAGAAGCTGCAAGTTGAACTCATGCAAGAGCGGCAGCAATGTCATCAGCTGCAACAGAATCTCACAGTTTGCGAGCAAACTGCAGACAGCAGCAAGCGTCAGGTGTGGGAGCTTGAGCGCACTAAAGCTGACCTTGCGGCCGCTGTAGCAAAGGCCAGATCTGAGGGGGAGTTCATGGAAGGAGAGCTTTCCGGGGTGAGAGAACAGCTGGAAGAGCAGAAGCATCAGGTGAGAAGGCAGCGTGGTGCCAGGTCAAACCTGTCGATGATCGCTAATACTGCAATGGGCATGGCTAGCAGGGACTTCTCTTGTCGCCCAGCATGCAGCTCTCCCACCAATGAACTGGGTTGTCAGCAAGCAGTCTCGTGCAATCAAACTGATCACACCAAGCGCAGACATATGAAGCTGTGGCTATTGCAGTTTGCAGTTTTGCCTTCGCTCAGGGCAATGCTGTGCAGCTGAGGCATGTCCCGCATTTGTGTTGGCAATTGTACCTCTGGTGAATCTGCAGCAGAGTTACTCCGTTCCTGAACAGTGCAGCTCATCTGTTGCAGGTATCCAGGCTCAAGGAGGACCTTGCAGCCAAGAGCAGTGAACTAGTCGCCACCAGTACATTGCTGCAGGAGAACAAGGGACGGCTGGATGATGTGAAAAGTCAGTTAACGCAAGTGCAGCAGCACAGCAGGCAACAGCTTGATGCTGCGCAGCAGTTGCTGCTGAAGACCACTGACAGTGCAGCTGCCCAGTTGCGCCAGATTCAACAAAACCTTGGATCCCAGGTCTGTCACTTGCAGATTGAACTTACGGATGTCAGAGGGGAGAATCAGCAACTGCGCAAAGGGGCATCTCAGCTGCAGCAGGAAGGTAGGCAACCTGAACACAGTGTCATACTCACAGCCGTGCTTCTAGTGATAGCAAGATACCTCGGCGTGTATGTTGCTCTGTCATCTAGCCACAAACCGCGCTTACTCATGCATTGCTATTGTCATGCTTGCTTGGCAGTGTCCAGTCTTTCCGCTGCTCTGCAAGGCAGCAACTCAGAAGTGGCTCGCCTGAGGGAGTTTCAGGATATTGTTAAGAGAGTCGCAGAAGACAAGGTCGTGGAGGTGAATGCAGCAATGGCAGCATTGCAGCAGCAGATGCAGCAACAGCAGGCAGCAGCGGCAGGTATGTCTCAGTCGTGTACGTCACAGAGCTCAGGTGATCTCTGCCAGAGGCAGGCTGCCTTTCTTGCACTCATCTGAGAGTCTGCATTTGGCTCTTCTAGGGTAGACACCTCAACCTGTCTCTTGTTTGTTGTCCAATGTATTGCAGATAATTTCAAGTCACTGCAGGACAAGCTGCACCAGCGTGAGGCAGAGTCATCTGGACTGCAGCGGCAGATTGGTCTCTTTCAGGTCCAGATGCGTGAAGCTCAGCGTGCTCAAGCAGCAGCAGCTGAGGCACAGGCAGCTGCAGGAGTCACTCTGAACACCCAGAGGGCAGAAATAACAACACTACAACAGACAGTCAAAGATGCAAATGTAAGGAATGTTTGAGGCTGCAGCAGATGAGCCAGCCGGTGTTTAGTTGCCTACTGGCAGTAATGCAGGGTTGGGTTGATAGCATGGCTGCCATGTCACCTGGCTAATGTGTCAGTCACAATATGTTGACTCCGTGACGATTCTGTGAGACCAAGTGTCAACCGGCCAGCATCAGCTATACAGCATGCAAGTCTTGAGGGCCGCTTAGGAACAAACCCACCCAATTGTTGCATATCTGCTGCTTGCCTCACTGCAGTCTAGTGCTGAACGCATGAAGGCCGACCACGTGCTGGCTGAATCAACACTACGTGAGTCATGTGCTGCCGAGGTTTCAGAGCTGAGACATCAGCTTGATGAGTCACGAAAAGAGGCTGCTGTGGCACGAGCAATGGTTGATGCCTGGCAGAGGGACAACAAGGTAGCTGATGACACCAAACATATCACATGCTGTATAACATGCTGTGGAGTATCCTTGCGCACAGCAGGCGCTAGCAGGGGTGTTCACTGTTGTCATCTGTTGATTG
>LWCB01006192.1:0-26529 GCA_001630525.1 Coelastrella sp. M60 | reverse complement strand
TAAATCATAACGGCCCAAGCAGGCTACCAGGATGAAATGCATGCCCTGGCAATTGGCTGGTTCATGGACTGCATCAACTTGATGACACAATGCACACACTGCAGCGTGATGCAGGACGGCGCCCTGCCATTAGATGATGCAGCAGTAAAGCCATAGCAGACATGCGGGGCTCCATCGCAGGCAAACCTCCATTGTAACGAAGTTGCCAATACAGTAGCTTCAATAACAACAAAATTGGTGCATATAGCGGCTTTTATCATGTACCAACCAGCAAAGGGGTGAATCCAATACATCAGCAATAGGACTGTCCATATCTCCAATGAACCTCATGAAGGTCCAAGCAGTATCAGCTTGAGCAAGCCACCACGAGAACCAAGGTGCTGCTGTAATTGAAGGAATCGAGTGTACGAGCAGGCAACTAGTGGTACTGACCATAATGAGAAAAGAGCTACACTAGCTCCAAAAAAAGCAAAGAGTGCAGAAGTGCTTTGTTCAACATGAACAATCGTAACAGCAACAGCCACCGGTAACAACGACTCTGCAACAGCCTGCTCATCACTGATCACACTCGGCCTGCTGTTGGTGTAAGTTTTGATATTCTCTCATATTTTGCCGACAACAACAAGCGAGCCACAGGCCTGCACCTACAATGATGACCCCAAAAACTGTTGTGTTCTTCGCAATGTTGCTGATCTTTTCAACTTGTTGACTCACAACCACCACAGCTGATTAGGACAAAACAGCTTCCACACAGCCCACTGCGGCTGCTGCATTCAAAACTGAAGTGTGTAAGAAGTACTCGCCCACTAACACCTATTTCCTAGGTGCTCAATGAAAGGGCACCAAACAAGCTGCTGCAACCACGCATCTATGCAGACAACACCATGGTAGCTAGTAGCCAGTCTACTGTCGCATCGTACATCACAATGAAACCAGCCGCTCACAACCAGCTCAACAACAATTCATCAACTCCTGCTGCTGACTGCGCACCATGCTCAACAAGCAATGCCATGACAGATTTACCAGGCTGATTTGGTACGATACAACTCGCAGCAACCACACATCTTGGCAACAAGATGCCACAGCGGGGTCAACAACACTCCTGCAGCTACTATAACTGTCTTTCACACAATTAACCCCACACAACCGCGCTGTTTTCTCATCATTGGAAACATTCAGAGGCGTGCGGTCATTCCAGGTTTGTCTATGCTGTGATTTTTGCTACTAATAATGCAGTAGCAGAGAGCTACCTGCCATGTGGGTAATGCAGAGCACACTAAGCAACCCACCACCAGAAAGGTGTTCTGCATCAGGGCTAATTTGGGCCATAGCCACCTTGCGCAGACCCTCACACTTGCCTGTGATGTTATGCAGGCTGTAGAGCTGTCATCCAAGATGGTGCAAGTTTCAGAGCAACACTTGGCACCAATGTTACACCTCAACATGACGATGCCGCTGTAGCTGCTGCAAGCTGCTTGTGCAGCTCCATATTGTCATACAACGTAAGCAGCTGTACAACTAGCACCAGCAACAGCAAGATAGCCTGGACGCCAGTAAGCACTTCATAGTGAGACGACCTGCAGGAAAACAGGGCATGAGTGGCACATAGCGCTTCATGCAAAATCATTCGTCTCTTGATGCATATTGTAATGGAACGCAGCGCACAACCCTGCAACCCATTGACCAACCATACATTCCAGCCTCAAGGTGAACTGTACTGTATACCACACAACTTACGCCACCCAGAGAGTGAATACAACTGCAGCGATGCCTGGCTCCAGAGACCGACACCACATACATCATGCACCCAACCGCTGCACCATCTGCAACACTAACTCACCTTACAGCCCACCTAGCGTCAGATATGGGCTGCGCAAACGATGGTTTAGCACTGACCACCCTGCTGATGCTGAGCAGACTCTCCATCTGGGCCCCTGTAGTTGGCTGCTGCTGCTGCTTTTGAAGCACCTTCATCGCTTTTTGCGGGCTCCTGTGTTGCTGTTGATGGAGGTGCAACTTGCCGCTACTACTAGCACTGCCCTTGCTCTTACTACTAGTGCCTGCATGTGCTTGCCGCCCATTTTGCGAGTTGATAAACACCTGGGCATCTGCATCAGCAAAGGGACTTGCCAATGGGCTGACATTCTGCTGCTGTTGGCGTGCAGGCAGCAATCCCATCTGGGAGCCTGCAAGCAGCTGCTCACTTGCTGCGGCTGCTGCTGCAGCTGACGGAAGTAGCTCGTTGACGATGCTGTTTTGTACCTTGCTGAGAAAATCTCCGAAGAATGTCCTGCAATCTGCCATGGTCGTGCTGATGATGATGCCCTTCATAAGGCAGCGCTTGACAAAGGGCACTGCAACATATATCGACACATTGGTGCCCAGCCCTGTGGCATCTGGTTCGGCCTGAACACACCATTCAGATAAACAGTGAGTTCAGTTATTTCAGATACAGCAAGTGATGGTATGCAGCTTGCCTTGCTGTGCTGCCAGCCTGCACACACTGCTGCAAACCAGCACAAACTGCTGGGCTACCCTCTGGTTTGTACAAGCTCCCTATTTCTCCACCTTGTGCACACAGTATGCGCTTGGATACATGCAACGCTGAAAGCCGCAGGGTTAAGCAGCTCAACAGCAGTTGCACCATCGGCAGCAACTATACTGTGCCAAGCAGCTGCTGTGCCAAGCCGTATTGCACTTCAAACGCCCCTGACATGTGAAACAGATACCGCCTTACCTTCCAGAAGCTTTGCACCCTGAAGCAGTCTGCGTAAGGTATATGCTCCATGTGCATGTCTGTGGACATAACAAATATCCCTCCAGGATGTACAGTGAAGCACTGCTGCTGCAGGCAGTGTGCATTGACTGTACACATGCCTTTCTTTGGCTGCATGAAGTCAAACTGCCTGCTGAAACTGCCATCGCCAACAGGCTTCCAACTGTACATCAAGGGCAAGGCGGCACACCAGACAGTACTTGGTTGAACGGTTTTGCAGAGTATGCATCACAGTAACACTGGCGCAAAGCACTGATACACACTGCTGGCCTTGTGTAACTTTGCTGATGTAAATGTATGCCTGCTTGATATTGTAGAGTTTTTCGGGAGTTTGTCAGCAGGCAGCCCAACATTGGATGCAGCGAAATCTTGCATGACCACTGGCAACTGGTTAGAAGCTCCTGCAGCATGCATGAGTGATGAAGTAACTTGTTGACACACCTGCTGGACCTGAAATCATACTGTCCGTTGGATTTGTGATGGTCCTGCAAGCAGGTCGTCTCTGCTGACAGGAATTGTTCATAGAAACGATACACAGTAATGGGCAGGTGCTCTGATGCGACCAGCTTGAAACCATCTGGGACAACTGGAGCTGGCTGTTTGCTGACAATCCACTGGTCAGCAGCAGCTGCAACTGCAGTGCTTTCTGCCTCCAAAGTCACCTGAAGCAAGGTTAACGAAGTAGTTTACTGTTACTGGCAGTTTTTCCAAGCAAAAGCATTCAACCAAGATAAGGCAGAATACCCCATGCATAGATGGTGCATGAAGATGTATGCGAACAGCTGGGGACACGTTGCCCATTCTACGGCTTAGCCTCGGGTGTTTACATATCCACAGTGAGAACAGTCATTCAAAATCCGAGTGCGTCAGAACATGCAAAGGGTGTTGCATGTTAGCTGGCACTGCCACAGTTGCTGTTACAGTTGTAGTGCTCACATGCTGATGTCTGGATTCGTCTCGTTTCGTATCTTTGTCTGTCACTGTCTCTTTCTGTTCCGGAAATAGCCTCCCAACTGCGATAAAGCAAACAGTCACGTGCGCAGGGTCAGGTTCCCGGTCGCTGCAGACACTTTCCAGTGTCGGGGCCATGCACTGTATGCAACAAGGCTTACCTGCAATCTTAGCAACCCTGTATCCTATGCGAAGAGCAAAGAGAGTCGCTGCTACCTGCAACCCTTTGGCCGGGTAATGACTCCGCTCTCTGCGTTGCTTGGAGAGTTGTTTGCTGTCAGTCGAAGGCTCGTTGCACCATCCCGGCATTCTTATTACGGTCATGATGTCAGTCTGCTTCACGATACGTTGAAAACTTGAAGAGTACCGCAGTTTGCGAGCATCCAGCCAGATTTCACTTCCTTGTTGGGTGGTTGCAGCAGCGATAGCTTTTCACCTTCCACTATATTGTTTGGCACATACAGGCTGAATCCACGATCAACAGACATGACCCGAGGTCTCTGTTGCTCGTTGGCCTGAGGGCTTTGTTTCTCCTAAGCAGCTCCGTAGCACCGGGCATGCGCGTTGTTGCTGAGCACGGGTATAACAAACTCAGTCTAAGATGTAATGAACGTGTACTAGCTAGGTGCCGCAACAGGTTGTTGCAGCTGGTCGTCCTGCAATGTACGTACATGTAGTGAGAAGTTTATGTATGCCAAAACAATCGCATACTAAGCCTGCCGCTATAAAAATTTACTTAGGCGCAGTCAGAGCCAGCATTTGGGTCTCATTAGGCCTCTGGACGGAAATCACTCTGCCGCTCCGCCATAATTGCTTCCCGCCTTCCCCAAGGTCCTGGTGCTCTTCACTTCGTCTGCATGTGGCAGGTGTAGCTTGTCAAACCTATTGTCAGCATAATTTGCCCGGCGTGTGTGATCACTGCGGAGGGTCACTTCCAAGGGTCTCCCTGCTTGGTAGGAGCACTCCTGGTAAGCCACGCATCATAGGTTTCTTTGGAGAGCCCGCTGGGTTAGGGATGCAGAACCTTGATTCAGTATATGTTTCAACTTGTCATAGTTCTGCTTATCTGCTTCGCCATCATTGCACTCGTATGCTCGAACGTACTTTCACTGTAAATGATTTGATTATCATAACGAAATTATCATAATGATTGAGTTGTGCTCGCCTTCTAAGGACTAGAGATCATCATGCAGATTGTCTCAGTAGCCTTCATGCTTCTTGGCGGCATTTTAGCTGTCATGTACCTTCAAACAACTTGACTTGCACTGGAAATCACAGCAACCAATTGCAATTGCCTTTCATGCTCACTGAGGCTCGCTGGCAGCATTCCTTTCACCATGCTGCTGCACCAGCCAAACTTTCTTTCAAAGCAAGAATCCACTCTGCTGTGTAACCAAGTTCATTGAACCAAGTTCCTTTGCATTTTCTGCGGTATATCCAAAGCAATGATGGTCCACCAGCAGCTTGAAGTTTACCAGTTCGAGCTGAGGTCATACCTTATGATCATCTGCCAGCACTGCTGTCAACTCTTGCAGAATTTGAGAGACCGAGCAAGCGCAGTGGGTTGCTAAGGCTTAGATGAACTTCATTCATACGGTGTGATACTGTGGCGTGCCACACCAGTGGAGGCCGTGGTCAGCTGCTAGAAGTCCTTGCAGGTTGCCTGGCAGTTTGCTGTGACAATCATTGGCGCATCCTGTGGAAGCCTTCCAAAGCTGAGCCGTTCGGTACCCACAGTCTGGTACTGGCAGTAAATGTCCACTCTGTCACAGGGGGCCGGGGCGGCCCTGTGACTAAGCTTGACAGCAGCAGCAGCAGCACCACCACCCGGGGGGCACCAGCAGCAGCAGCAGCAGCAGCAGCAGCTTGGCTGCTGTATTCTGATCAAGTTGATGTTCAACCGTTGCAATTGCATGGAGGGGTGCCATCCATCAGCCCATCAGGGATGGTATCACAACTCTCAAAGCCAATACGAAGGCATACCAGTACGAAGGCATGTGGCCAGCCACCAACCTGCAGTTCTCACTGCATTACTGGACTCCAGCATATGGACTCAGGCTGAGTCAATGCATTATGTGTTTCAAAAAAGGTATCATACCTAGAGTCTGGCTTGTCAACATGCATGCAATGACAACAGTAAACTGATAACTTGGCATTGCTGCGTCTCAAGGGCTGCCACCCTGGAAGCGCTGACACACTAGAAGCAGCAATCTTATCGGCCTATTGTTGTGATTACATGCATGTCGCTGCATGAGCCATCTTTTGTTTCCAAAACAACTTGAAGTGTTGTGGGCTCAAACTTTGAAGGCTTGGGAGATCATGATGCTCTGATTAATGAACGAAGCTTCACAACACCACTTCAGTGCGTTGAGGGGCAGGGGGTGGCGATGTACTCCGGTGTCAAGGCTTGAGATCCGCTGAACACTGTTCAGCGTATGATGGTAGGATGATCGCATACTATCTAGGATGATCCTGCTGAGAAGCCAGGGAAAGCTGGTCAAGTGAGGTGGTGTCCTCAAGACTTTCTGTGATTGGACGTCACAGTATGACATATATGTGTGCAGTCTAAGTTGATCCACTCACCATCAGTGAGAACTCATGCTTGATACTATAAGACGATGTATCGCAGGCAGTAAGAACTTACTGCTTGAAGCTGGCAATGGTCACTGTAGTAGAAGTGCACTGAAGTGCCAACAATGCTGCCCATTTACGTGTGTTGGCATTGTGGGCAGTATCTCAATTCGTTCAACCAAAGTAAGCCAGGCATCAGCAAGCATTGAACACATAGTTGCTTCGGGGCTGTACTGTCCAGTACAGCCATGGCTCATGCAGGAGTTGCATGCAATCTGGTGGCTGAACAAGCAACCGCTGCGAAGTGGTTGCAATTATCAAACTGACCTGCAGGATGCAGGCTTTCATATCCGTCTTCAACCCTTGTCCGACAGTGACTCAGCCTGCCGGAGAAGGCCGTTTGGTTAACAGCTTGCAAGCTATTTGAATGCTTTGCAACACTAGGGTACCCGCGCGCACGCGATTTGGTTTCAATGCGTCGATCGCACACACCATCAAACAGTCTACAGAGAACCAGGAAAGGCACTATCACGTCGTGGTATACGTTCGTCTTGCACGGACTGCCCTGTCATCCCCACAGCTCATTGCTCTCCTGTGGTCAGCCTTGCTTGCCTATATGTAGATCAACGCAAATACAACCATGACGATTTTATATGTGGTCATTGACAACTTGTATAGCGTACTGTATTGACGACGCACTGCCAACTCACCTGGCAGTTTCGGTGACACCACTGACGGAGTCATGCGCACTCTTCTAGCCACTCTTGCCATCGTACTGTTTTCCAAAGGACTGCTTTGCGCATTGCACAAAGACCCGTGGACGCTGAGTCCTCCCACAGGTAAGGGCCGCAGGTAGTGACCAGCAGCAGCACAGTACCAAGTCCGTGACAAGCCCCCGTTGACGTGTCGTGCTTTTTCTCTTTTGAAAGTAATTCAAATCTTAAGCACGACTCAAGTGCGGGGTTAGGTGGAGGCTCGACCTGCAAACAAGTCGTGCTGTACAACTGCAAACACTACATTGTGACCATTGCCCCTGTAAAGTCTACCTGGTCTGTCAGCACAACCAGGACTCGCCCCATTTCCATAAATGTAGTGTGTAGATTGGATGGAGGGCTCAATCATACTAGAACATTACTCACCAGCAATGCAATGATGTTATCTGCCAACAGCCAAGCTGCGACTGCACTGCACCACCCTGGCTTATCAGCTGACTTCATACAGGCTAACAAGGATGTCATCAAACATACACATGCCTGCATAACCACATGGACTCCAGTCATTGCAATTGCCTCACTGAAACGGACAGAGAAGATCTTCCTGTGCAGATCTACCTTTCAAATGCATCGATGGCCAGCCACTGCAGGACTGCAGCAAGAAGCAGCTTTGCATCAAGAAGTCCTGCAGTCCAGGATTCCGCTGCGTGGAGAACTACTGCGGCTCATGTCAAGCCATCTGCGTGAGAAATATCGGTGATAGTTCCTGTGGTAAAAGGATCAAGTTGTCTCCAGTGTGTGGCAGAGACGGCAAGACATATGCGTCATCTTGCCATGCGAGAAGAGCTGGTGTGAGGCTTGCCTCACGGAGAGCTTGTGCTTCAATGAGTGGTGGTGAGAACCAGGGCATGCAGCTGCTACTGTCACTATCATGGCATGGAATCCTAGCTGGGTGTTGTGGGGTTGTTTGTCAGTGCAATCGCTCCTTTCAATTACCTGTACTAGTAGCTGCTTGTGTCATCGCAACACTTGTCAGGCAGGCCAAAAGCGACTGATCTCCATTCCCATCTCCTGCATAATGGAGCCATGTGTCTATTGCACTACAGGCTGCAGCTGCGACATGGAGTATGACCCAGTATGTGGCGACAACAAACTCTTCTACCTCAACAGATGTGTTGCTGTGGTCTGTGCCAAGACTGGCTTAGCACCCTGGTCCAATTGTGTTGACCAACACCCCAACCCGGACTGTTTCTGCCCTTACATATATTCCCCAGTGTGTGGTGTAGATGGCATGACTTACTCAAATGCCTGTGAGGCGGGATGCTACAATGTTACGGTGGCATATGAGGGCGAGTGTCTGAATACATGCAAGGTGAAACACCAGTCAGCACTCATGTCATTTGAACTTATAGAGGCCTTCATGTTGATCTCTGCACATAGTTGTTGGGTTACTCTGCACTTGGCAGAAGATTCTGACATCAGACTCTTTCAAGGAGTGCTGCATTGCCAGCTCTTTCCTCAAGCATGCCGTCAGACATGCAATCCTCTTCATCGTTGAGCATGTAATTTTGACCAGCAGCCATGTCTGTGTAGTAGCTAGCTGTTCACTGAGAACAGTAGCTAGCTGTTTATTGACAATTACATGTGCTATGTGTCATTCATGCAGGCTCTTCACTCCGAATGTGACATACAAAAACAGGACTGCTGCAAAGGCCTGATATGTGGTGAGTTCCCTGTTATGCACATCAACATGACAACAGGACGATGCTGGGATGAACGCTACCCATTACCAATAGGCCGATAGGCTGAACTGGTGCCAGAGTTGCAAGTAAATCTGATAACAGTAAGCTGTCAATGTCCACTGTAGCACCACAACTGACAGACAAAGACTATGTGAGTCAACTTTCATGTTACTCAGCTGCTGTCCACTAGTTTGACTTTGCAGCAGCATGTTTTGAGCAACTTTGATCACACCCAGGAAATAATGGTGTGGAAAGCGGCCATTCTGTTGTCAGGCGGTGCTTTTGAGAACTGCTGGGGGTGTCCAAACATCACGTGCATTGGCCGACTTGCCCAAAGCACAGATCTGCGTACATGTCTTATTTATTTGAATTGTCAGCCTTAGCAGTGTTGCCATCGGCCCCGCGCCCCATCTCAGAAGCGGACTTCCATGCAAGGTGCTTCCATCAGTATGATCAGAAGGCAATAACAAGCCTGGCATCAATTTCTACTCTGCTCTGTTGAGTTCTGTCGGTTGTAGTTGTGCCCCTGTGCTTACCTGCTGAGCTGTACTGTCCACATGCTATGGTAGCTGCCAGATACTGGGTTTCCAAAGTGAGGCACAAGTGCAGCTGTACAGCTGTTAGTCAACAGGCCATGGCTGTGGCTGCTATCTGTCTTCTATAATCTCAGTAGTGCATGCTTGCTGCTATTGGAACCATGGCAGCTGTTGACCTGTCATCAGGGCAAAACTGACATGCTATTGTATGCCTGTGCTGCAAAGTGAAAGTCGTTATCCGGCCTGGGCATGCAGCCAGAACGACATGTTGTTCGGGCTCTGTTCGCTGATTGAGTTGCTCATACCTCAAGCTGCATGGTGCTGATGGCTTGAGACGTTGAGGCAGGTTATTGATGTGGGAACGAAAGCTTGGATGTGTATATTGCTGGTTACCAAAGGTGTTGGTGTTGCAATTGCATCTGGCAACAAAGTGCATCAGAACAGCACCTTGAGTGTGTCCCATTAGACCAGTCAAACCAAAGTTTATGCTGATGATGCAGACTTGATGATGCCAGAGGACGTGCTATGACAGTGTAGTGCATGCTATGCTGTACTGTGGTGTATCCTCCATAACTGGTCATGTATATCATGGTGCGGCACCAGGCACAGTGCTGTGAAATCAGGCTGCACGGCTGGTTTCTTGAACTTGGAGTCACTCCAAGTGATGTGAGGCATGTTTCGATCATCTGTGTTCATCCTCCCGATTGCTGACCTGGCCGGTGCTACTCAGGTCCTCCAATGCCATCACAATGGTTTTTTGTCTTTGATCATCAAATGGCACTTGAGGAGTATGGCAGGCGCTCGATCTAGGCCTGTTTCATAATCCATGTGTACTTTATATACACCTTGCACAGTCACTGTGGCAGGCTGTCTTGCTCACAACTATCTCGAAAGTGAACAGTCCTTCATTGCCAATCGCATCTTGGTGTTGTGACAATGATTGCCAGAGATGAGCACTGCCACTCAAGCAGAATGCTTGCGGCACAGGCCCTGCCACTTATGACTGGTCTCCACTTAAGCCTACTGCCACTATTAAGTCAGACTGGTAACGGTTACCCATCTAGCAGATGCGCAATTGACTCAATTTGGAAAGCCTTCCCGAGATATAGGAAACTCAAGACTCAGCTTGCGCCGCAACATGTGAAGGTTCAAGCAATAGGCATCTGACGCAGTGCATGTAACAACACATCACTGTGCCTACATAGGCAGTTCATATATGAACCTATTGCTGCTCCCCCTCCCAGATGCTTCACAGAAGCAGAGGGTTACCGAGTCTTCATATTCACGGCTAGTTGACAACTGCACAATGTGCAGTTATTCGGTGCTGTACTGTCAGGCTTAATGGGTTTTGAGTCCCCAGGGCCCCGTAGCTTGAGCGGGTACCTGCCATCATGGCATGATGCTGGTAGTGCTAAATGAATGGTGAGAACCCTTCGTGCTGCTACTTGCCCCTGCCCTTGCTACCAGCCCGTACAGGCGCTGCTTTGTCCCTGTTAGGCTGATCCCTCACTCTGTATATCCGCATCATCCAATGCTCGCTGGTGAACACCTCTTCAAAGTACTTGAGAGGCACCTGCAATGCACATTGAAACCACAACGAAACCACAATGAGACCCACAATTTCCAACGCCAAGTTAACCCAGCATACAGCAGGCCAGCAGGAACCTGCTTATGTGCAACGGTTCAACACATTCTGCTCGGCATATTACAGATGCATTCAGCAAATGTTAACATATGCCACCTTGCAGCGGCCAATGCCCTAGAATTCCAACCCTGCACATGGTTGGGTGATGCATTGGGCCGACAGCACCTTGCACTTGTGTGGCATAGACGAGTAAATGGCTGAATTACGTACACCAGTTGGCCGTGCAACATAGAAGATGCCTATCTCATCTGTACGAGATGCACTAGTTCACGTGTGCTGATAAGTGCACAAGTGCCTTACCTCTGTCTTGCCAATCTTGGCTTGACGCACTCTGTCGAAGCCGTGCATTCCAAGAGTTTTCTGAGTTGCAGGCGCAAAACTGCGAGCACAGGGTCAGCAGCAGCACCGGAGCTGAGTGCTCATATCTAACATTCTCACTGTAGCATACATACGCACATTGTGCCGATGGACAAGACTCCAAAGCGCCCAGCAGCCCAAACTGTGCGCAACGTATACAAACCATATAACACTGCTCGGCACAAAGGTGCAGAAAGCATCAACGCATACTAGCATGCAGAGCCCGTGACCTGATACAAGCCAAAGATATCTCACAGCATGTCTCACAACATCAAGCCACACTTACTCGTGGTAGCTGAGCTTGTACATCAGACTCTTGAGCATAGTTGGTGAGCCACCCTCATCGATCCTGTACTGCCCTCCCTCTCCCAGATAGTCACTCTCCTTGATTTCCGGATATACACCGCCTCCAATCCTGACCATCCAAAGGAACTTGTTGATGTCATCACTACTGTAGCCGATCAGGCCACCAAACACAACAAACACATACTCCACATCCAGACTACGGTAGATCCGCCAGGCCTTTGCTTCAGGAGCGGCCATAGCCCGCCCTACTGTTGCGATATGGGAAGTGTTCCAGGTGTTGTTATCAACCACGATGGTGCGATTAGCCATGGCAGTGGTTTGGTAACCATAGTCCCACCTGGTTTTGCAGCAGACACAGACAAAGAGAATGGGCATACAATCAACACCAGAGCTCTAGGGTTCCATCTGGCTCTGGACTCCGACCGATGTACTCCCTTGATTGAAGACGCTACTGCTTGTATACCTGCCTACTACACTTAGAAGCCTCGTTACCTTAACAACGTAAACCTACAGGGCTCTTGTATGCCTCCATAGCTATGTCAAACAACCAGCAGCAATGGTTATGAGAGCGGCGCAGTGATCACAGCATTCACAAAGTTGAGCCTAGGCTTCACTCACCAGCTTGCAACCTTGGTCTCAGGGTCCGTGTTGTGTCTCAGCCAAGCATATGCCTCTCTGAAATCATCAAACACATAGAAACTGCCATCGGGTCGATGGCTCTGCAGCACAATGGATGGTGCACTATACATGTCCGCACTGACACCCACACAGTGGATTGTGTACAACATCATCAGCCCCATCATGAACAGCAGGCCAAGTGCTGCAATAGGTGCTGGGAGCGGGTAAGACTCTGAAGACATCCAGCCAAAGAATTGGTCGCCAAATTTGCCAAGCTTTGCGGACTCGTCTGTGCTCTTGGTCTTTGCCTTGCTGGCCTTACGACTGGGCGTCTTGGCGGGGGCAACTGTGAGTGCACCTCCGCTTGAGGCGGTGTCATCTGGAGCCGCTGAGTCAGCTTCGGTTGTTCCAGAGTCTGAGGCTCGAGCAGTAATGCCTGCATGTACCAAGTACCACACAGTGACAACCAACAGTTAAGTGCTGAACTAATGTGAGCAAGACTGCCAATCTACAGCCGCTGGCTGGCGGTTGCTGCAGCTTGTGGGCATCATTCAACGAAGGTACTTGCTTCTGCATTCACAGCGTATGATCAATACCAATACCAGCTGACTCCGGGGGCTCATACAATGTGAATCAGCACAATCAGAGTGGCCATGGCCTGCAACAATGTACCTGACTTGAGCCCCGCTTTCAGTGATGCTGTCAGGGTCGTAAGGATATCTGAGATCGCTACGCCAGCAAGGCAGCACACTGCTGGAGCCAGCACAAGCATGAGGCGAACCATGACGCCACTGAAGTACACAGCAGTGATGCCGTACAAGATCAGGAACAAGGAACCTGCGGAAGTGCATAGAGAACCATCAATGTCAGGTACTGCAGATGCTGGTACAGGGGCAGGATGTCTACACAATCCCACTCAGGCAAACTCATAGCAACCTCTTGGTATGATAGTCCAATGCATGACCTTGTGTCATGCGATCGTCACGGTATCAAGGTTGCATACTACTGTACAGATCCACACAGTGATAGTGTTGCTGCAGCTAGCAAATTGCCTTGCCCCTTCATCAAACGCCCGTGTCAGCTGCAGATACAGAGCGTGTGTCACGGGCAGCCAATGCTCACCATTGTCAAGCTTTCTGAATGATGCCATGATTCCAGCAGGGGCAAGCAACACAGCAAAGTGAAGGTCTGTGATGTAGCTGGGCCAGCTGGGCGGTTGGTGCTCACTGACACTGGCAATGATGGGCACAAAGCGCGAGGCATAAGTAGGGTCCAAGAGGGTCAAACTGCGACCTGCAAGGCATCCAACCAGTCTAAGATTAGCATCAATCTGAGAATACAAACCAGTAAATCGGATGAAGTCCTGTCAAAACTGCCAACCGCATCAGCAGTCCTTTCATGTCAAGGCAGGACATTGCGATGGAAAATCACTGGAAGCACAGGCATAGCAGGATCCATACGCAGGTGATTCTTGGGTTGGATGTGGCGCAAGAATATGAGTTGGCTCACAGGAGATGTTCGCTCAATATGACAATAGGAGATCATACAGGACCGAAGACAAGCCTGTACAACATGGCATGTAAGGCTATGCTGCATGCAGCTGCGTCAGGACACCCACCTGTCCACCCAAACGTTGCAGATCGCAGCACATACCCCAGTACTAACAGCACCAGTGAGAAGGCAACTGCAGCACCTGTGGTGACCAGCAGCCTTGTGGCGTATTCAAACTGCCTGGGTGGCAACAGGGCCTTGATCCAGCGCACCAGAAGCACCACATGCATTACGATGCATGCAAAGAATGCGCCAAAGTGTTCTGACATCAAGACGGCATTGAAGCCAATGACAGGGGTACTGGCTGCGCAGCAGGAGAGAAATGGCCGTTACTTTACAGCAGCACCAATGGAGTAGAACCAAAAGGGGCTGATTATTTGGGTGACAGTGACTGCAGGTGCGACACCAGAGGTGTTGCCCCTGCAGGTCACTGGAAGCATTCACATGTGATACCAACAATTCAATAACCTGCTACTGAACAAGCAATGAGGATCACAGCACTGCCATCTGCACCCAGAACCCCCGCCCCCACCTGCCAGAATGGTTCCTGTAAACACAAGTGGTGCGAAGGCTAGATAATGACGCGCTGTCATCCGCCCAGTTGCAACACAGGCTAGGCAGTAGATTGGAATCAGGTTGATCACAAAGGAGTAGCCACCCCAGCTGAACACCATGTAGAAGTATGCCATCAGGTTGATGGTTGCCCAACGCAGAGATCCCGTGTTCACAGTCTGCAAGTAAATGGGCAGCAGCGCATCTGTGACTCAGTACAACAGTAGCTACTGCGGGTGGTGTGGGTGACGTCCATGTGCGTTAACACACTGAATGCTGATGCGCGCCCGATGTCAGCACCAGCACAGCACTCAACTGCTTTGCAAATCAGCTGCTGTCGTGTTGTTGGTGTCGCCACGCATGATATTGACTTTGCTGCAATTGCCGACCCACCTTGATGAATGTATAGAACACAAAGACAAGTGCGAAGATAGCAACACCCTCCAGATCGTAACTGCCAGCCACGCTTCTGCTGATGTAGCTGGGCACCATTCCAACCAGAGCTGCAGCTGCCAACCCAGCACCTGCATCTCTGCATTCGCTCACAAGACCATATGCTGCCAGGGAACAGAAGGCGCTGAACAGGGGTGCTGTGAAGACACACACCTGAAGAGAAGGTACAGCACATACCAGCAAGTTAAGGATATTGCAGGTTGTTATTGACAATCATGCAGCACCACAGACTGCACAAGGCCTCCATTACGGCCATTGCCATTGCCAACATTGTAGAGTACTGCACTCAGTGGCACAGAGAGGGCACATGATACATGTGCACTGTGGTGCTTTATGCAACATGATTGGGCAATCATAAGACTGGCACACGACTGCTGCAGACACGCCACCAATAACGCAGACCAGCTGCAAGGAAGCTGTCAGGTACATAGCATTCTGCTGATTAGGTTCTTTTCTGCTAGCTTAGACTGCTGCTGGCTCACCTCCTGCACATCAATCGGTATGTTGAAATAGTGAAGGATGTTATACATCATACCTGCCGTCCAAACAAGACCCTGCAGGGTAGCAGCAACAGCTGTTGGACACACAAACACTCCCTGGGCTTGTGGATGAAGCAAGCGTGTAGGACTACATGATGCGACAATCCGGTGTCAGGCGCTCCGACTGCAAAACATATATAATGCAAGGGCATATCTGCACCAGGAGATTGTTGGGTGAACAAATATCACTCTGCAGGTATAGTTTCTGATCACAAGGCAAGCAAACACGGCTCTATCCGTTTTGCTCTTCCACACTTACTGGGTACATGGTGCCTCCAATGACACGTCCAAGTGGATACCAGGTTTTGTCATCAAACCTGCATCGTAGCAACCGCTCTTGCTTGAGCAGACTGATGGCACTGATGCTGTACCACATTGCTAGTCTTTTTGCTACACAGTTGCCCGCACCATCCCTTGAAATCGTCTGCTGTGGGTATGGAGAGCAGATCTGCATACCGTCACCACCACAGATGGCTGCAGACACCAAGGCTGCACAACTCACCAATCCCAAGCATCATAAAATCCGTTTTTGGTCAAGAACTGTGTGACTCGATAATTGAAGTACGGATCAAACTCGTGTATGACGCTCTCGTACTTCACAACTGAAAAGAGCCTGCATCAGTTGCAAGAAGCTTATGTCAGGCATGTGATTGACACATACCGGTGATGCAAGAGCTGGACAAAAAGATAATCAATGTAACAATCTGATCACATGCAGACACCGATCTGCTGTAAGGTCATCACCTGATTGCAAAGGACATGGTTGCAATCAGCAACAGCAAGAGTGTACGGGCGCTCCATCCCCACGCGTTGACGGCCGACATAGCTCTGATCCTTATTTAGAATGTTTAGTTCGTGTGCAATGCAGATTTGACGGACTGCTCAAGCACTTGAATGCAAAACCAACTGTGCTGGCGCCTATTTCCACTCCAAAGCGCACTTGATGATGTACGATATAATTATCACGACAAACGCATTGCTGTTGTTCGTTGCATGTTACACCAGCCCCACTGTTCAAGACTTCAAGTGTCAGTTGATCAACCTTTCAACCATTGTGGCAACGTGCACTTACAGAACTTAGCCCCGCTTTGTAACGGCAAGTGAGTTTTGTGGGTATTGGCAACAGTGGCATGCCGCATGACTGGCTGCAGTGCAACTGCCCAACACTAAACCGCCAGTATCTGCCACTGGCTCTAACTCCCGCAGTATGGACCTGCATCAAGGGCCTTCTCCACTTGCTGTATGTCACCAACAACCAGGTACACACTTGGACGTTGTGCACGAAATGCCTTGATACCGGTAGCAGAGTGCTGGGTGTCAGGTAGCAGTCTCCGAAGGGCAATAGAGCATGGGCTCGGCCAGTGAAGCCCTGGTAGCAGGTATGCGGTACGGCTCCAGGAAACCTGAGTCACCAGGCTGTAGGCCGGGCCTTTGAACAACACAGCTCACTGCCCAGGCACCAGTTTAGTGCTGCTGCATGCTTGCTGCATGCCCAGAAGCATGATGACACAGCCTGAATGTACACTCATCATACATGTGTTGATACATGTGTTGCCTCCATAGTTACTCACCAGCGGACGTATCACTGCACATTGTGTTAAACCAAAATTTTGTGCCTAGCAGTCAAATTGGTATCCTCTTTCGACGGCAGCAATGCATATGCTAGACATCGCAGCTATACAACATGCAACGCAGCCTGAGCGTTTACTGGTAGCCATGCGATGTGTGCTCATTTGCATGTGTGCTGCTTGCATACAGAAACACTCCCTGAGGTAGTCAGCAAACAGCTTTCGAAGGGGAGCTGAGTGATACTGCGTGTTGGTTACATTCCCCTCTAGAGGTTGCAGCTTGTGTAGCAGCAGTGATAAGCATTTCAAGTTGGAGGCGAAGTTGCAGCTATGTATGGCACGTGATTCTTTTGATTACAGCAAACTTCATAATGGTCCCAGAGAGTTTATACGCAGCTTGACAGGTGTTGTGCCATGGGTAATCCCATGGCATCAGCCAAATCTCTTCTGACATGCGTTCAGTGATGAGCACCAGCACTTACAGGCACTCTTGCTTGGGCGTGGTGAAATGCAACCCCACTGACATCTGCTGCTCTGCTTGCTATGGCGAGTTGTTACAGGTGAATTGCAGTCAGTGTTGAGGGATTTTGAACTTGTTACACACAGGAGGTCTTGAAATCGGAAGCACGACTCTTGTCTTGATGACAGGGCTCTAGTTTGCCAATACTGGCGCCCCAGTGCAAGCCATGCAGCTGTGATTGGCATCTGTGATGTTGCATGGCCAAGTATTCTACAGCTGTACAAGGCAATTGAAAGTTGATTATATATAAGGCATCTTGTTTGTTGCATGGCCAACTGTTTTGCTTGAGTGGGTGCATGTGTTGCTCTTGTTGCAGACAATTACTGCCTGGTCCTCTGCAACAAACGCATCTGCTTGCTGCTAATGACGCACCCATATTGCAGTTCCGAGCACCTTTCTGAAGGATCATCATAATTTGAAGTGCAGCATCCGCATCCGGGCGGACCGGAAGATCATGCCGCTCAAGAGCAGCACATACCGTGCAAGATGCCCAGGCTTCTGTTAAGCCGGGACATTTCAAACAAGTTCTGGTGAGGCACAGCGAAGCGTCCTCTGTTACGGAAGGAGCTTCCAGTGGGGTTTCGAATAAATTCCCGAGGAGCCCACGACTTACCTCCTTAGGCGTACTAGCACAGCTCTGCAAATCGTCAGTCCTGCTGCATGACGGCACAAAGCCTGCATTGTACTGCTAACAGGGTCAGTGTCCTGAACTAGGGCCCTCTGATTGCCGGCACCGGTTGTTGGCTTTTGTGCCTAGGCCTATCGCACCTGCAGACTCTCGTCTGATATAATGCAAGGAATGGGATTGTGCTAGCTTCCGTTGAATACCCTGGATACCTGCGACACGAGGACAGCTCAGCAGTATCTGCAGCAGAAGTGCTGTACCGTACTTGCATTGCTGGGTCTCAGCAGTGAAAGCTGCGACGTATGACACGGTGCGTTCTATATGACACTATATGCTGACGTACCTTCAGCGCTATCTCCTTTGAAGCACAATGGACGATATTGGTTGTGTATGCAAGTATACTGCAGCAGGGGAGCTTGCTTGCAGTGCCCTTGTCCACCTGCACAGGTGGTTGACTGTCGCTGCTCCTCGGACAGCAGCTTCTGCGTTCTTTGCACATTGAAGCAGCCTCACTGTTGGCTCACTGGCGCCCAAAGTTGAATATGTCTTGTGTATCTTGAGCAAGGGATGGCTAAGGACCGCCCATGTATTCTTGCATGGCTCAGGTAAAGGTGACCAAGCAGCACAGCACGTGAGTCTCCGACCTATGACCTGCACAAAAGGGTGACTGGAGTGTAAGACGTAGACAATGAGGCTGAGCGATGTCTTGGATACACATTCTGTACAGCTTGAGCAGTTGGAGGATCTTCAGTGTCAACTGTATCAGTTGCTGGTGGAAAAGTATGGAGCAGAGGTAGCTGCAGGGGTAGGTGTCTGTACATTCTCTCAAAGACAGCATGCACAGTCCTTACTGGCTCATCTTATTTGTTGGATCTCATACATCTGGACTTTACTGAAGCAACTGCTGTGACTTCATGCATGGCTAGACAATGCAAACCACATAAACATCTGTTAATGTTGAATTGCAGGTTCTTGGTAGAGCGCTTGCTGGAGCCCTGCCAAGTCAGTATCACCAGAAAGCAGATGAGCAGCATGCTGATTGCAAGCAGGCCTTGGACGCTGCTGCTGTCAATGGTGCAGCTACTCCTGCACAGGCTCAAAAGGGCATGGCCAATGCAGTTACAGATGTGGATAAGGACAGCAATACAAGCAGCAAGCTTGACCGCTCTATCTCAGTGAATAGCGATACTTCTGAGACCTCAGACGCCTCAGATGCCAGCAGGTGCGTGGGCTGCAGGGACCTGTAGGAATTCTGCAGGAACTAACACATTGGGATGATAAAATGCTATAGCAGCTTTGGGTCTAAGGCTGGTACCGTTACTGATTGCTTTGTGCAAGCCTCGTAGCATACCTGCTGCATCATACATCTGCTCTGCTAGTCTGCTATTCGAGGACACCTCTGTGGATCATGCATGGCCAGCATGCTGCAGGAACCTGTGTATGCATGCGAACCTATGATGAGGTTCCAGCGCAATCCTGCGGGAGACAATGCATCATCTACAGGTGGATTTAGCACTGCCAGCAATGATTCCATTTGCCTGCAAACATGTGTGATGTGCAGTCGCAGCCGCAACCGTTGGCATCATGCCGTAGCCCTAGCTCGTGCCTCGGTTGCTGATCCATGGAAATCCAGAGGCTTGCACAAGCTGCCCATGGAGGTGGTGGTGCGGTACAGGTACACCGCCGCCACACGCCAGTGGGTCAAGGACAATGGTACGTAATGATCAAATCGCACCAGCACCTGTGCTTCCTGTACATGCACCAGCTTCATACAGGGTCCAATGCGCCTGTGCATATGATTTTGTATTGGCTGTCCAGTAGCTGCAGATTTTGGCTGGATGGGCATGTGATTCTGGAACCACATCTCTGATGGTTGATGCAAACTTTAGGCCTACTTAATGGTTGCTCTGCTGACACGGTCTGTGTGCCATTGCAGTCCTTGTGAAAATGGAGTCACAACCTTTTGCTGCGGGCGCCATGCGTGAGTGCTATGCAATGAAGAAGCTCAGCACTTTCAGCAGCTCAGTCTTCAGGTGGGGAACTTAGCGTTAGCGTGTCTAGACACTTGTCTTGATCGCCAGCTGCAAGTCACATCTGTGCAGTCACTGGTCCCTTGTGCTCTGCTGATGACAGCAGAGCAGCAACTTATGGCAATACAGGCTGTGCACAATGTTTATCAAACAGCTAGGTCGGTGTACCAACATCATCAACTGTGTCGTCAGAGATTGGAAGCGTGCACCCAACTTTGTCGCCAAGCGCTACAAGAAGCCAGTTGATAGGGACATATACTTCGCTGATGTGGTCCTACAGATGGATGCAAAGTTCTTAGGTCAGTGATTACTCCTGCTGAAGTGCACTGCTTACGGGGTATGCTTGCATTTGTGTGATTCTGCATCCTTGAGGTCAGCAATAATGTTGCGGTGTATGCTGCAGGCGGATAGGGCCTTTGTCAGGTTACCAATTGCAGGAATCTGCCTGCAGCATGTTACTTATGTGTTGCTGGCATTGCTGCTGCAGGAGATGAATACTCGAAGATTCCTGGTGTGCCGAAAAAGGTGCGATGGTTTGAAATAATCAAGGAGTGTTTTCACTAGACTCTGTTGTGTCATGACTACGAGCTGTTGTCCCGCAGCGCTGCTGCTTCCTTGCTGGCAGTGTACCGTTTGAAGTGCTTGAGGTTTGTTGCTGCCGCTCCCTGTGTAGGTTGACTTCATGCAAGCAGCAGTGATTGAATTTGAGGACAGGCCAGGCAAACCTGTTCTGGCAGTGGAGCACTTGATTGAGGGGCCATATGTCAAATACTCATCGAACTCGTAAGTTTCTACTAAGCTTGCTTGATCCCAAACTGTGTTTGATGCTTCGCATGACAAGAACCAGACCAGCTGTTGCCTATGGGTCCTGGTGAGGAATATCACATGACTGCACGCACTGTCATGCTGAAGCAACCTCGTGTGCTGGCGGTTTGCAGCGGTTATGTTGCCAGTACACCCCTCCCTCCAGCATTGCCTGCCCCAGCTGCCCTGAATAGCAATGGAGAGCTTAGCAAACTGAATGTAGACACTGATGGCAGCAATGGCCAGCAGCAATCCACTTACCAGCAGCAGGCCGGGAAGCTCGTGAGCAGTCCAAGCCTTGTAGCACAGGAGCAGGCTGTCAGGAGTACGCCTCAGGCTTTCAGCCACTTCACGTTTGAATTCACCCAGGTCAGTGGTGTGGGTCAACCACTGTACACTGAGTCCAACGACCCTGTTTCTGTTGGGACTAACGCCTGTGGAGCTAAAAGAACCCAACATGTCATGTGTCAGCTGTGGTGTTACTGTGGATGTGATCATGATCTCATGCTCTGGTGGTGCCACTGCAGGGTAGTGCTCTGTGTGTTGACATCCAAGGAGTTGGTGACTTATACACAGACCCCCAGATCCACACATTGGATGGCCAAGGGTATGGAGATGGGAACTTGGCACTCAGAGGTAAGGTGCTCTCTGCTCTGCTATGGCACTATCGGCTCTGCTATGGCACTATCAGCTGGGTGTGGATTTGCTGCAACGTGTCTGTTGGTCAAACAGCAAGGCTCTGCATGTACAGGTGCAGGGTGTGCAGCAAAGTTTGCTAGCAGGCTCGTGACTGCTAGTGTGGATCTCGTCCTCGACTTGTTACACAGAGGAGCCAGCGCTGCTAGCTCACTTGAAGTACGCACCATTTTTCACCATGTGTACTTATGAAAGGGGCTGGGCCTTGATGTGGTTTGTGACAAGCCCTTCACTTTGTGGTGTCCTGCATCAAATGTGGCACCAGGCCAGTCAGTCAGATGCTCTGAAATTTTGGTGCCAAACAAATGACATATAGCCATGACGCCACACGTGTGCTGTATAGCCATGCTTGAGTAGTAGTCCCAGGCAGATCTCAAGAAGTATGGCGCTGAGCGCCTTTGGCAGTCGATCTTCCAGCACGAGATTTGGAGACAGACCCTCACATTGAGTGTTTTGCTCCGGCTCATTTGATATTTGAGGTTGGCTCAAAGCCACCTAGGAAGAACCCTGAGTCTGCAGATTCCAGGAACAAACAGACGTCAAGTGAATAAAATGGTGCATGTGGGTCATATCACTGCAGGAATGGCATTGTTTTTCAGAACGCACGAGTGCAACATGCTATGCACAAAGCTAGGACTCAAGGCGTTTGACAGATGTGCACCAGATGTAGCGGCTCAGGTGAGGCGTGCAGCAGTCTGCAGTTTTATGACGTCCAAATCAAGTAAACTCCAAGTGCTAATGGTTGGCCTGATCCACATCTGTGCCTTCGACCCGAGCATGCGTCATCTACTCCTGGTCGCTTGCTTGCTGATGAGTGACTTCATATTTGTATTGTGTGTGCTGGAGGCCGATGGCCATACAGCCTGACATACCCAAAAGCATGAAAACATAGCGTGCTTAGAATGCAAGCAGGGTTGACCTGGCATCGTATTGATGTTGTACTGCTCACAGGGTTACGCCAGCAGTAGCAGCACTTGTAACAGTGGCACCATGTTTCGCACCTTCAGTCGTCACTGCAGCATCAGCTCACGGCTACTCGCTCATCGCAAACGAGAGCAGCAGATGCCGCCTTTCAGTACTCTGGATCAACTGACACGGCAGTTGCAGGTGCGCATGCATTTTCTGTCACACCTCCATCCATATATATCCACAACACTTCAACATAGTCGGTAGACTTGACTGATGTGTGTTTTTCTATATGTATACCACAGCAATGTTGCCAGTTTGGGATGTTCTGAAGACAGGTCTGTTATCAGTTACATGCATTCATCAAGTAACTTGCAGTCATGTGGACTGCCACTTGAGCTGTTTGTCTCTGGTGGCAGCAGAGAGCATGTTGCGCAAGCCACACAAGTGCAGTTCATGCCTGATGAAATGAACTCATATAGGGGGTGAACAGCTTGCAACATCGTCTCATAGTGCCCGATGTCACCTGCTGCATAGGCTGTACCAGAGAAGCCAGCTGCAGAGGCTTTGATACACTGGGAGATTGCACGCTTATATGCTGAGACTGTGACACTGCCTGAGCTAAGACCTGATGAAGACCCAGATGCAGCACGAGCAGGGGGACTATTCCATCTTGCAGCAGCAGCAGCAAAGGGTGTTTCACTGGCGCAACTGGTGCTGGCTTGGTAAGCGGGTGTGATGTTGTGAAAGCAAGACTGTATTAAGCTGTCTAAGTGAGCATCATATGGTGCAGTAGCAGATTGTGTGATTATTACAGCATTAGGATGTCTGACGTTGTTATCATGACAGTTACAGCGGAAATGGAGACTCAAACAACGCATGTTAGGGCTTTGCTGCTGGTTTTAATGGGGGGAACAGGTAGCGGGGTATGAATACCATAGAACGGCTGGAGTACATTCGTCACAAGCAGGTTCGTTGTATCAGCTCCGCACAGTAGTGTGTCTGATCTCTGCTGAGATAGTGGCATGTC
This sequence comes from Coelastrella sp. M60, assembly GCA_001630525.1. Classification (NCBI taxonomy): domain Eukaryota; kingdom Viridiplantae; phylum Chlorophyta; class Chlorophyceae; order Sphaeropleales; family Scenedesmaceae; genus Coelastrella; species Coelastrella sp. M60. The sequence continues at coordinate 3,040 of LWCB01006192.1, read as the reverse complement.
ACACTTTGCTCAAACCAGGCATGAAGCTATACATGAACCCGCCATGGAGTATCTCGCTCAATTGTGTTGTGACGTATACCGTGCAGTGGCCACATGGGCCTGCAGCCCAGCTCCACTCAGCTATCCCACCTGCTGAAGGAGTGCACTAGCAGCGGAGAGTTTCAGCAGCACCCCCAGCTGGCCCTCAGGTACACACAGCTGGCAGCAGAGAGAGGTATCAGGTCGGCAGCAGCAGCTTTGGCGTATGCTTACACTACAGGTATGGTATGCTCAGCAATTAGAGTCCAAGTACTCTACCATTCGTTGCTGACATGCAAGCTGCTTGACCTTGCAGTAAACCAAACTGCGTTGTGTGCTGATCTCATCGTGTTGAGGTGTGCAGTGATCACATCTCATCAGGATTGAGTTGGACGATATCAGGGGTCAGCTTGGTGAATCAGCAACTGCTCCTGTACAAGGTGTGCTATCTGAATGTGGTATGGCTCGCATCTCGTAGGGGAAGGAGTAGGGAATGGTGCAACATCAGGACCTCAGCCAGCAGCAGCAGTCAAGTGGCTCAGACAAGCACTTGCAGCAGACGAAGACCAAACACCCGAGCTGTTCTCACAGACACCAGATGGACTAAACCCCAGAGCAGGCTCAGGTGACGGCAAAACCCTGGCACCTGCTCCTGCAGCTCCTAAACCTCCTAAACCCAAGGGTGTACCAGTACCCCGTAGTTCACCAGCGACGCCAGGGCCACTTAGGCGTCAAATCTACTCTTGCAAGCAGCGTGTGAGCGGCGTGGGGCCCTGCATTGGCGACGCTGGTGTTACAGTAGGGAGCTTGTTTACTATTGCAGATCAGCTGAGCACTGCTGCTACTGCGGCTGTAACAGCAGCGCGTGCTGTGTTTGAAGAAGCAGCTGAAGAGGAGGGCAAGGTATGTCTTAGTGGTCTGGTCATGATTCGGGCATGAGCAGGAGGGATATGAGTTTGACAATCTGAGGATCAAGTATTTCGTAGGCAGACTAGTTCAGTCTGCACTAATTAGTGCTATGGGGCTGCTGTGCATCTGATGCCTTCACAACCGCAAACATTCCTGAAGCGTGCCAGTGATCAACTCCTTGTTGTCCAGTCTTTCGTTTGTAAAGCCAGTGCTTCCGCAGTTATAACCATCTTTTGTTCATTGCTTCTTGATGGTTACTGCACTGCAGTTACTGCCTGGTGGAGATCGCGCTCGTTATGAACTGCTGGCTGACCTGGGGGAACTGCTGCTGGTGGGACACCCAGGTGAGCAGCAGCAGTTAGTACAGGGAAGAAATTGCCGCATTTGCTGCAGGATTTTGCTGGCTACAACCTGGTACAACTGCTGCATAGTATTGAAATAGTGCGCAACAACTACTGTTGACAGCGTTGACCTCCAGTCATATATCACCGTGAGCTGATGCTTAGGCTCCAGTGTGGGTTCAAGCAACAGTTTAGGTTCTACTGCAAATGCCATGGCTTGCAGGTGATACAGAGAATGAGGCGGTGCAGCCAGACCCAGCAGCTGCTGCTGAGGCATTCAATGAGGCAGCAGAGGAGGCAGCAGCAGCATTCAAAGGGAAGCTGTCTCAGAGATACTTTGAGAAGGCAGCTGAAGCAGAAGCTGCAGCTGAAGCAGTGGAGGTTGGTTCATGTGCAGGCTGAAGAGGAGACCCACACATAAGAACTTGTGAGGAATGGCAGCTGGCATCACTATGACTGCTGTTTCAAAGCTGGACACCAACATCCTCATTGGTGGTCAATGGGCATCGTCTGTCTGCTTTGCCAACAGCAGCCAGTAGTTTGGGCCGTTCTGCCAACAACAGCCAGTAGCTTAATCACAATGAGATGGTTGCTGGTGTGATGTGTGCAGGACACAGAACTTGTATAGGAACAAACAGAATACTGTTTGAATACTGTTCACTGTTGTGTACTAGTAGTTTGGTGAATAGCGTACAGGTCTGTATAGGAACAAACAAAATACTGTTTGAATACTGTTCACTGTTGGGTAGCTTGGTGAATAGCGCACAACAGGTCTGCAATTCTTTGTCACCACCATGTAGTCTTTCAGCTGGGTTGCGATCAGCTGCTTGAGAACCGTTTGAGGCAGCGCACAGCTTCAGCTTGAATCTTGGTGATCTGGCTGCAGGGCGAATGGCAGGTGGGTTATCTGAGGTATGACTGCAGGCACCTCAGGCGCGGCCAATTATCTGGCTGTGTGGAATAGGGCTTTGTGCTGAACTGATGGACTTCACATATAGTGGTTTGCATAACCTGCTGACTAGGCCTACTATCCTGGCCAGTTACGGATTGTGGGGCATTCTGCACCAGACCCAGTGACATCGTCATATAGGCATCCATTGTTTGCCGCTACAAGATTGCACAAGTGTATGTCACAGAAAGTAGCCATGCCGGCAAATTCTGTTAAAATCAGTCTGCCACCGCCACCTCAAGGACTTGATCAGCTCTGCCTTTGGGACATATGGATTCCTTGTGCTATATATCTGCTATGCAAGCATTATGCAGCGGTGTATGCAGTATGGTGCACATGTCCAGGTCGATATTTTTGTGTGACTGACATACCTTGACTGTGAGGCTAGATGTGCTTGTGCAGATTACCTCAAACAAGTGCTACCAGAGTGCATTTCCAACATAAATAGCTCTGATCATGCAAGAGGTTTATCTGGAACCACTAGCAACCATTATCAAGGCTTGCACTACAGCTTGAGCTCTGCATTCTTTGCTGTGGGTGAGTCCAGCTGCATTTGCAAGTGCTTACCCTCTCGACTGCATGTCTGGGCATGCTTTTGCATTAACCTTGTGCTGCTGCTTGGTTGGGTGTGAACTTGGACAGAAAACCAACTGACTGTGTGCTGTAAGAGCAGCTTATTGTGGAGTTGATGCTGGGTGGGCATTCTTTGTACCTCTTCCTTGTTTGTAGCTTTTGAAGTGACTGTGTAAATCTGGGTGTCTGTGGTTCAAACTGCAGTCTGTCTTCAGGCTTTGTGGCCAGGTTGAGCTACTCTGTGAAGCCA
>LWCB01006186.1:0-11422 GCA_001630525.1 Coelastrella sp. M60 | reverse complement strand
ACAATGCCAAGCATCTCACGCTCTCCAGTGTCATAACGACGCTCTGCTGGATTCAACTTACGAGACAAATATGCTATAGGCTGTAAACCTTTGCCATGATCTTGCATCAAAACTGCTCCCAAAGCAAACTGAGATGCATCCGTATACACTTCATAAGGCAATCTGGGATCTGGTGAGATCATAACTGGGGCTGAGATCAAAGCATCTTTCAGTCGCTGAAAAGCTGCTTCTTCAACATCACGCCACTGCCATGGCACATGCTTCTGAGTCAACTCAATCAAGGGCAAAGCCTTATGTGCATAATGCCTGATAAAGCGCCTATAATAGCCTGTCAAACCAAGAAAAGACCTCACATCATGCACATTTCTGGGTGTTGGCCATTCCTTGACAGCTTGCACCTTTTTAGGATCAGGCTTGATACCATCAGCACACACTACATGACCAAGAAAATCAACCTCTTTGAGTCCAAAAGCACACTTATCCAAACCAGCATACAGCTCATGCTGCTCAAGCACAGCCAAGACTTGATCAAGATGCTTGATATGATCATCAGCCGTCTTACTATACACCAAAATATCATCCAAATACACCACAACAAAATCATCCAGATATGGCCTGAGTATATCATTCATAAGGGCCTGAAAAGTAGCTGGTGCATTAGTCAAACCAAAAGGTAAGACTTTCCACTCATAATGACCATAACGAGTGCGGAATGCAGTCTTAGGTATATCCTCCTCAGCAATGCGAATCTGCCAATAACCAGACTGTAAATCAAGCTTACTGAAGTATTTAGCACCCAATAACTGGTCAAGCAATTCATCAATGCGAGGAAGAGGATACCTATTCTTGACTGTAAGCTTATTCAAGGCTCTATAATCAATACACATACGCAACTTGCCATTCTTTTTACGCACAAATAAAATAGGTGCGCCATAAGGAGACTTAGATGGCTGAATGAAATCCATCTCAATCAACTGTATGAGCTGCCGCTTCACCTCTTCCAACTCAAGTGGACTCATCTTGTAGACTGGCATGTAGGGTGGTTTAGCTCCAGACTCAAGCTCAATCTTGTGATCCACAGCACGCTTTGGCGGTAGGTGCTTAGGTAGCTTGTCAAAGATCTTGTGATGCTTCATGAGAATCTCCTTTAAACGCTGGCCCACCGCAGGATCAACCATGGGGCGCCAATCGGCTGGTGGGATTTGGCCGAGTCGGCGTCCGAATGCTAGGCGCCGAATGCCACTCGGACTCCGACTGGCACGCCGAGTGATTGTTCACATGCTGTACGTGTAGCAGGACGCGCAACCGACCATCTAAGTGGAATTTAAACATACTAAAGTACTTGCCTGATTTTTGCCAGTCCATTCTGTGCACACTGGTTCACTCGGCTCATCTCGCAGGCCGATAGGCCGAGTCTGCACTGCTGGCAGCGTGGCACCCAGGTAGTCTCAGCTAAAAGCTTTTGATATTAATATTATTATATGCATATACTGCAATCAACAGCAGCTGTGCAGAAATACTGTGACTCCGACTGAAGCTACAGAGCCGATTCGGCACACTGGCAATACGAGCAGAGATAAGACGTCAACGTGTACACAGAACCCACCATAGACTCTGCGAATCACAGTACGATTTGTGATTAAACAATTGGCCACATGAACGCAAGCATACGGGGATTACATCCTGCTCGGCCTCCTCAGTATGTGTTGAAGTTGCACGCAGAGCTAAGCTCATGCGTCATAGGGTCATGGTGATAGCGTGACCTGATCAAGGTTAGCGCGCGACACTTCGTCATGCCCCAAGCAACTACGCAATCTGCCATCTCAGTAGCTAGGCCTGGTGTGGCCTGATGATGCTGTCTGTAGGACGGCATCATGCAGCAAAACAATCAGCAAAGGTAGACTAACATTACGTCAAGCTCTTGCAGCATCGTGTGCGCCAGCTTACGGCAGCTGATGACTCGCAGGCACATCCTTGTGTTGTTCCAGCCCCTTGATTCACTTGAGACACAGGGCGGGAACGTCCACGACATCAATGAAGGTATCTGTTTTGCATCATATACTTGTTTGAGCTTCTGCAATCTGTCACTGCGGTTTCATGTCATGTTGTACATGCAGTAGCTGCAGCTGTGCAAGTAGCCACGTCGCAACATCGCCGCACGCTGATACTGACACTGTTTTTGTGCAGAATATCGCTTCATCTGACGTTCCCGGGACGTTTTAGGGACAGAAACAACTGCTGTAGCTTTTGCAGGACATTGAATCAGCACATGGTGCACCTTGTGGGTCAACGGCCTCAAGTCACGATTGATTATGATGAAGAGCTGCAGACAGCACAGTTCAGCGAGTTCAACACATTGAACAGGTGCCAAGAGACCTAGTTTTGTTGTATCAGCTTTCAATACCCTTCTCCTAGCACGGCTCTTGTTTGTCACAGCAGCAACAGCCATTGATCGTTGATCAGCAGCAGCCTGGACATCTGTGTGACAGAGCGCATGACAGCACTGCTCAGCCTCAATCTGCTCTTTAACGTAATCGTGCCGTATTGTTTTGTTCTGCATTGGTTGATGCAGTGCTTCCTGTTCCTTGCTGCTGCTACTGTTGCTAGGAAACCTGCATTATATCATAACAGATGTGCCGCCCCAGCCAAATTCCCCACTTGACGATGTCTTCCACCTGGATGGTGCTGAAGCGCGTAGATCCAGAAGCAGGGTAAGGTCTTGGAGTACTTGTCCAGTACTACAGAGTTCCTACTGCCGAGTCACCATGTCGTAAGTCGCACGATGTATGCTTGGTGTTGGTAGTGCTGAGCAAGCTGCCAGTAATGTGTCAACACAGGCAGCGCAATGGCAACTCTGTAGCAGGGCTGTAGAATTTAGTGTTGTCCCTGTGGTTATTGTAGAATGTTGCTGCTTGACAGGGTGCTGGGGAGCAGGGTTACAATAACACGCAGAGAATGCAGCACAGTCGTCTGTTGGTTGATGCATCAAGCCTTCTCAGACCAGCTAGTGCAGGGCGGTTTGACTCCTCGAGTTGTGATAGCTGCTGTGGTATGCTGACCATCACCAGGAAACCTGCTGCTATTGTGGTCTATATGCAGCACTGCTCGACACCTGCTGCGCATAGAAGTTACTCCACCCCAGCCTACGCCCACCACCACACACAAATGTAGTAGGAGAGGGGTAGCGCTCAGCTAGGACTCAACAGTCATCAACAGCAGTGGACACTCCCACAGGTCTGTTCCAGTGCGGATCCATCTTGACTAGATGAGTTGACAAGAATTGCACATTGCTGCAGCCACCACATAGAAGAAAGCAGTGCAGCAGCACCAGTGCATAACGTGTGCGACGTGTCATGACTACACTAAAACCTCCTTGGTCCTTGACTCTTCCCTCTATATCTGTGCATAAAGCACGAAAAGCAATGCTCGCTGCTGCTGCTGCTTTGCTGCTGCAGCAAGTCAGAGTCTGTGGTGTATGCAGCAGTGTCAGTGGCAGAGCTCCTCAGCAGAGAGCCCAATTGGTGCATCATCTCAAAGTGTATTTGCACTTGAGTAGCAGCTGAAACACTTGTTTTGCAGCAGCATCCACAATAGCTGCTGTTCTGTGCTTTGTGTCCCGCAGTTTGCATTGAGGTGGCAGTTTTTTCAGTGGCAGCGGCCAAGCCTACAGGCGTCATTCCAAATCAACCAGGGCTATAACCCACAGCAGCAGCTGTTGTAAGCCTCCGTCTACTTGCGCAGTGATACCAGAAAAAAGAGGGAAGTGTATAGAGCCTGTTGATTTGTAGTACTGCTGCGTGGCATGCATGCTCAGTGCGGGGTTCAGCTGATGACTGAAGCTGAAGCAGATATCAAGCAGCTGTTGCCCAAGTACCCGCTGACTGTGGTCTCTGCAGTTGCAGTATAGGCTGCACTCCTTAGTTGAAATGCAGGCAATGCAGTCCAGTCCAGCATGGACCAGCAGTACACCTCGGTAGCACCTCTTGGCAATCCTTGCTCACCACTGCAGAAACAGCAACATGCACCAACATGACAGCAGATGTCTAGCTTGTCGTAGGTCTGAGTCAGGTCTTCAGGAACATCCATACAGACACATGTGCTTCCAGCGATGATGTGTACCACTGCAGGACGTGCTCAAGTCAAAAGCCCTGGTCACACTGGCTGTGAATGTGAGCGGCTTATCACCTGTGTTCTGTGGGATGGTGTTGGTGGTTACAGTGCCTTACATGCCCTGGCAATCCCTATAGTTTGTTCCTGTGATATGAGGCTGGCGTCAGCATGATCTCTGTGTAGCTGGCCACCATGCATGCAAGTCATCCAGCAGATACCCTAAAGCAACATCACAGTGCAGTGTAATCCACTGCTGAGCATGTCACAACTTACAGAATTGTCTGCTTGTGTGACTTCAGGTTGGCAGCTCTGAGGGCAGTGTGTGCGCTTCCAAGGCTTCATACATCTGCTGCCATCTGCCTCATGGTGCTGCTTCTGTGGCAACTGAGATACTGATTAATCTGGCACACTCAAGCAGCAGCATAAGCAACCCTGTAGGTCAGCACAACCAGTCACCGCCAAAGCTGTGGTAGGTGAGTTAAGTCGCCCTAAACAGTCTGGCAGCCCAGCACAGCGTGGTATGCATGCCTGGCACCACAGCCAGTGAGCAGTACCTTTTATGTCCTGGGTGTTTCCTTTTTGCATCATCCCTGTATCTTCACTGGTTGCTGATCCAGGTGTTAATCTGCCATACACTGTTCTGGTACGCCACTCAGAATATGTGAATCACTTGAAGCAGTGCAGATGGCCTATGCTGTTGTGGCATTGAGGTGGATTCAGAGTATTCTTGGTGAATTCACACCCGATATGCAATGTGCTGTGGTTGCTGAAGAAGGGCAGAGCTTGTACAGCAAAGCAGGAGCAGCACTGGACTTGCAGCAGATACCTTACAGCGTGTGCTGTTGTTTGTCAATTGCAGCGTGCGCTTGGCAATGTGCAGCATGCTGCTTCAGGCTATAAGAACGGCAGCCATTATCAGGTTCTACCACAGTTGATGGCGGCTTGGTAGTTGACAGTGTCAACAGCAGCAATGCTTGAATTCCATTTGCCCTCCAGGCACCATGCCAGACACATGCACACACACATTGGAGCCTGGGTGTCTGCCAGGTGTCACCACACAGGTATGCCGTGAAGAACACACTCAACTGCCTGCGGCTGTTATGGCTGTGGGACCAGTAATTGCCTTATCATGTCAGTGACAGCAATGACACCCCTGTTACAATATGATGGTAATGTCTTTTGTGACCCAAGTGTGCAAAGGGCATGTGACCTGCTGATCATGGTTAAATTTTGCTGCGGTGCCAGATGGTCATATTGAGAGACGTGCTGCTGCTGCCTGTTTTATTTTGCAGGCAGCACTGCTTCGGAGATGGTGGAATGCAATAGTGCACATCAACAGCGAGCACATGTGATGATGACATGCACTGAACATGCACGCTCGCCGAAACAACCGCAGCTGTCGTGGTACAGCAGTGTTCAGGTATGACCTAGGAATGACCAGTAGCCACATGCATGCAGCATGACGTTGATCAACATCTGTTGATACAAGCATCACACAACAGGCAGCAGTGCAGCACAGAGAATCACAGCAGTGGAGACAATTGGTTCGAGACCAAGCATCTGTACGAACATGCGCATCAGCCAAGCAGCGGCATTTATTCACTCCTGGTTGATACGGTGGCACATTCATCTTGCTTCATTGTGATATAATTGCTCTTGTTATCTCTGCTGTAGAGGCTTTGACGTGAAAACCTTCTGGTGCACAAATGCACCAACATGTTCCTCGTCAGTGCAGATGCTGTGACACGTGTGCTGCTGCTGTCGCTGTTATTGTGTGCTGCATGTTAACCATGTATTGGTCTGCTTGAAGATGCTCGGAGGACCTTGCAGACACCCTGAGGCACCAAAGCAGGTGTTGCCAGCAGGCATGCTCAGTAGCACAGCTGCATCCAGCGATGACAGGACAGCAGCGCAAGGTGGCAGCGCAGAGCGGCAGTTGTAGCAGCAGTCCTGATTGCCTGGACAGATGAACATACTGGCTACACATGTCTTCGACCATTGATACATTACACTTGAATGTGCATCCGCTGCAGCAGCAGTCTTGATTGCCTGGACAGATGAACATACAAGGCTACACACAGCCGCGGCCATTCATTCATGACATGTGAATGTGCAGTCTCAACATCTTCAGGCCCACTGTGGACAGCGCAGACTGTCTTGCAAGCAAGACATGTCTGCGAGCCAGTTCGATCCTGGCTTGGGTCAATATCACCAGTCATGGCAAAACAGGGTTGTGCTTGGTGCACACAAGGCACAGAGATGTTAGCAGACTGAGTCTTACACACACTGTGCTGCTGGTGATGTCTCACAACTACAGAGCTGATGCTGGGATGCCATGCAGGGGCAGCAGCAGATGGGTCAATCCTGCGAGCACTCCTGGGTGTGTGGTGTACAGCAACCTCCTGCTTGCAGTGCGTATCTTCAGCTGCCCAAAACTGTAGCCCTTGATGGCTGCTAATGGTCTGTGAGTATGATGACGTTGCGCAGTTGGTCACCTGTGCAATAGTTACACCTGGCCAGGTGCGGAGTGCAGCTGGACACTGTCAGTAAGACGTGGTTAAGGAGGATTTGCGTTCAGGGGGACGCTTTCCACCTAATTCTAGACATCTAAACACTTTGAGAGGAACAACAGCGTGCCAGATGCTGATGCATTTGTGTCAAGAATATCTCCCAAAGTACATGAATCAGGCGTTTACACGGCTGCAGTGGAGGTTGAATGTTATTATTGTGATATCCAGTCACTGCGTACCGAAGCAACCGCTCTGAAGCTTGCTCAGTCCGATACGGCGCCTTGATGAACAGCAAGAGTGGTGCATATCAATCTCTCGCCATTCGACCCGGCGAATTTCTCTCGCATGCCATGAAATGACAGCTTTTGATACAGAGTTTGACCTGTCATTTTGTAGAAGGAATGCACCTTGTAAAGACTACGTGACACAGACCAGTTTGTGGTACAGTTTGTACGTCTCCCTAAGGGGAGATGTGCTGGGCACTGCGGCACAACACGGTGAGACCGTTGCAGTGAATGCAACAAAGCAAATGTAATGATAATTCAAGACAAGGAGCGCAGGCACCTGCTTTCGTGGTGTCATGTATCGCATATCACACTCGATACACCGTATGCCATGGCATGGCCCCCAATCACTGGCTAAATAAGGATTTTGACTACATTGAAACTCCTACAACAGTCTTTGGCGGCCATGCATCCGTCATGCCAGCACTTCCGCAGGCTGCAGGAAGACCGGCAGTTGCCGACCTAACGCGAGCTGCTTCCATCTTATCTTCTGTTTAGATGATCCGCCATGCAACAAGCAAGCTGCCTTGTACAGCTGAATAACATGCACTGCGGTCCTTATCTATTTAGCAGGAAGTTCTTGTGAAATCTGTGATTGCACCTGCGTTTTGATAGCGCTGAAAGCTTTTGAACCATGTCCCACAGGATGTTTTACAAAGTGGCTACTGTTGGTGCTTGACCCAAGTCAGAATCGAACTGACTCACAAATGTGCCGAACAGACACTTTTGTGCTGTCCACAGTGGGCCTGTATGTACAAAGAAACCATGGCTTATGCATTAATCACAGAGCAATCGGCAGGGTGCGCAAGACGTGACATAGCATGTAGTGCAAAGACACCACAATCAAAGAGCCATTGTGCGTGTGTGTATCATTATTGTGTCAAGGCAAAGTACCTCTGCTGCAGCAAGTCTACATGCCAACTTCATACTGCCACCATGTTGCTCTTGCAAGCAGCAGCTCATTGCCAGCCTGACAGTCTGAAATGACCGTTTACTTGTCACCACTTTTGAGGCTGGGCGGCTCGATAACTGTCTCGTCGGGGCTTATCCTGATGTACCTGCTGTCACTTGCTACTCCAAGCTGTCGTCTCTTGGCCAACGCTGCTGATTGCCAGACACTGTGGTGCATTCACCATTTGGTATATCAACAAGGCCTAGCCGCAGCTGGCAAGCCTTGATGTGTTTATGTGATGCCTGCCTCTGGCAATAGCCGTTGATGTTTCGGACACCGCACTGCAGATAAGGCACAGCAGAACACACATGAGTGTTATGTGCCTTGCGCAAACTGCATTGAAAACAACTGGACAGTATAATGGAGGGACGGCATGCATGTACCTATAACATGCCTCACATGTGGGTATTGCACAACTAAGGGTTCAGTACCCGCAGCAGACTGCCAAGCCTTGAGTGGCTGTTGATATGTTCTGCAACCCAAGCAGCCAGACACATCAGCATACAGCATAGACATTCACCGCTGCTCTCTGTGTATAACAAGATGGGCATCTAAGACTTGAAGCCCCCAGGTGCACCCTGGCCTGGGAGGCGGGGTCTCCTTACTTGTTGCTCCTGATCAGCCATGTTATACACTGCTGCTACCGCTTGTTCTGTTGTTTGTATGCCACCCCAGGCTACTCCAGCATCATGCAACGCCAAAGCTCACTCCTCATCTAGAAGAGCAGCAGCATACACACTCGCAACCATCGCTCTCCTGTGACATAGCTGCAGATTGACCTGCGACTGCAGCAGATGCCTGCAATGCATAAGCATGTAGCAGAATCAACACTGCCAGGCCTCTGGAGCATGCAGCTTTGTAACACATGCGACAAAAGTCAGATGCTGCAAATTGCTGCTTATGCTACATGAACACTATTGCCAACAGTATCAGAGTCACTTTATCGGCTGCATTCACTGCTCATCACAGAATATCATTGCTTTGAATCAGGACAAACCCCTTTGAGGCCAGCTGCATGATTGCAGCCAGCTAGACCTGCTACCATGATAGAGCTTGCAGCTGTCCTCACCTGTCTTCTGGTACTGTACAATGCCACACTGCTGCTGGTATTGCTGCAAGTGTGTGTTCGTCCTCCGGCTGCTTTTACAACGCATGCAGGAGTGAAGCACATTACTTCACCAAATTCAACGGGACACCCATCTGCAGTGTGCACTATCCGCTGCGGCTGCTGCATGTCACGTTGTGGCTCAGGTGACAGACAATGTGCACCGTGGTACCTGCAATGCACTTGTGCTTACAACGTGAATGAATGGATGCTTACAATATTGACAAATGAATACCGTGCCTGCAATGCATGCAACTCTCAGGCATTGGCTGCTTCATCAAGATGCGGGCCCTGTATCCTGCACATCATATGGCACTGTAACATGTTGCTTGCAGTGTCAGTGTCACCTTGTTTGCTATCTAATAACCTGCTCAGATACGTTCATCCATAACACACAGCAGGTACTCCAAGATTACCCTGTAGATGGATGGAGTCAGCACACCCAACAGGTCCTGTTCACTTGATCAAGAACCAGCTTGAGGACCAATTGCTTTAGAGGACAGCCTGCAGGCGTCAAGGGAACGCAACAGGTGTCTATCAAACAGACCTTTCATTCGAAGATGGACAAAAACCCAAGCTCACCTGCAACATGACAAAACAGCCAAAAAAAAGGCCGGCCAAACCCCAGTTACAGCTGCACAGCGCACACATTCGCGCTTCTGCAATGGCTTGCTGGGCAGTGAATGGTGGCCTCAGCAGCTGAGGTGACCAGCGACTCAGAAGACACACCTTAGCTCCAGGCCCAGGTGCGCAAGATACTTTGACAATCCTGACATACCACATGCATGCTGCAAGTGCTGATGCTCATCAACCTGTGTTGGCATAGCAACGGCAGTGCTAGTGATGGAACCCGAACAGCACCAGATAACTTGTATCCACTCTGATGTACAGACCTGTCTATAAGACACTACAGCAATAGGCTAGCTGATTTGGCTGAGGCATTGGTCTTTGCTGATTGTACAAAAGGCTATTCATTGTGTCAGACTGGGGCCTACCTGCAGTGGGGGTGCCGCTTGACAGAGGCACGTATTGCTGGCATGCCCTTGAAAAGAACAACACAAGATGTGACACCAGTTACATGCACACCCCACAGGGGCTTTAAAGTCTTTCATGTACTTAGGCCACCCTGGAATTCTCGGTTGGCTTTCTGCAAGCACAAAAAGTTGAAGGATGAAGGTGGCAGCTTGAAAACAATGCATTAATCCCCAACTGGGAGTTTGAAGGTGTGAAGCCTATAGTAAAGCAGGTAAAAGCAGTATCCGCCAGCTTTCAGAACTACGGCACTTGATTACAGCGTGAACTGGTGCTGCAGCAGGCCATATCAGCACAGGGGCATACCTGGTACTCCAAGTGCATAAGCAAACATAGCCAAGGAGCTTTAAACAGCTTGTGTGTTCTGTCTTATGATTCACTCCAACACATCTGGTTGAACACAGCCGCCATCATGGCGGTGAAATACTACCATGTCCCAAACCAGCAGCGCCAAACTTGCTCACCACACAGAATACTGAACAGCAATGACAGGCGATGGACCCATAGCTGCCAAGAACCGACTGCAAGACACCACAGCATACAGACTGTAGCATCCTGTTTGATGGCAGCAGGATTCCAAAGAACAAATTGGGCTGCAATCATGTGCGCCACAACCTGCAACAGGCATACAGCCATAGACACCTGCGTCAGTCGTCTCTGTGAGTTGCAACTGCACGAGGACAACGTCAAGAGCAAAACATGCCAATATGCTCAACCGTAAGGTTGGCAACGATGTTGCTGAACAGCTCGAGCAGAATACAAGTGCCACACACCTGCTGCACAGAAACGCCAACATGCATAGTAATGCCAGAAAGGTGGTTCATGCACTTGATTGCTACACTTCAACACAGACTGGTTGACAGTTCATATGCTGCTCGCCATAGAATGGGTATTAGTCCCCACTAGACTATCCCACGCCTTCGCAGCTGTTGTGTGCCCAGCATGCTGTTGCAGAGCTCTATGTCCCCTCTAGACGTGCAACAACCAAAACATGGAACCGCAAACGTGCTTTGCAACTCACCACTGCATCGAGAGTGCCCTTAGACTTGCGAGCTGGTGATGTGGGAATGATGTTGCACTTTGGGAGCCAGAAGCCTTGAAAAAGCTTTCTACGACCAACTATGATGTTTTGCGTATCTGATATTGCATTCAAGCACAGTATATCGCTGCGATAGCTCGTTCGGGAGAATGAATTACAAGAACACATTGAGAACTTGCATCCGTTTGGCTTTGAAGTGTTTGCAGTTGACGCAATAGTGAGTTCTCGAAGCAAGCTCGGCTGCTTAGAGTGGGAACAACGTGCTATGTGGATGCAGTTCAGCGCCCCAGGGGCTCCCCACTCGGCGTGACTGTTCGATTGATCGCTTTGCTTGTTGCTGTAAGCTTCCCTAAGGGCCACCAAAGCATTGCAACATTACTTCAGTCTGTT
>LWCB01006165.1:0-14113 GCA_001630525.1 Coelastrella sp. M60 | reverse complement strand
CTTGCTTTTAGTCCATCTGAGGCTACTTCTTGGCCAGGTGGCATAGGTTGCTGCCTTCTGATGCCTTTGCTTGAGGCTTTACTACCTGACTTAGTTGCTATCACAGGTTTTGAAGCAGACACTTGTGCCTCTTGTTGCTGGGCAGTCATTGCAGCTGCAGTAGAGGGATGTGCAGAAGTAGCTCTGCTTCTTTCACCATCCTGATGCTGTTGCTGCTGCTCCTTGTGCTGCTGCTCTGCTTCATGAGTCCCACCATACAGCCATCTTGGAACTCCATGATATTTTTCGCCTGATGCCCGTTCTGCATGTTGCCCTTGAGCAGCCTGGTGTTTGATGCCTGCAGTTGCAGCAGATGCTGTTGCTGTCTTGGCCACCGCTTCTGCTGCTGCTGCTGCTGCTTCAGCAGCTGCCTTGGCTGCTGCCTCGGCTGCTGCTTGCTGTTCTCTACGTTGCTGTACAACACGTTCACGTGCAGTTGCTACTGCAGTCTTGGGGTCCAAAGGTTGTTGCGTGATCATGTGTACAGGTGTATATTTCATCAAGCTGCCATCTGGGGTTGATTGCTGTTGTACAGGCAGTGCTGAGTCTGAACGCTTTGATCGTTTTGCCAGGCTCACTTCCACATCAGTAGGGTCATCCAGCAACTACGCAACAGAGTGACAAAGATGCATGTTGTACATTATGATCAAGGAGGCCATTCAGAAAAATGCAGCAGAGCTCTGTCTCGTTTGGTCACTACAATCGAGACAGTCCAGTCCCAGGACATTGACAGCAGCAAACCTCCCACTCTATTGCCCATTGTCCTACAAACTGACCTTGGCCAGCTGCTCAGCACTGACACCCTCAGGCTCCTCAGCGGCTTGGGGTGTAGGTGTCTGCTGCAGAGGCCGCTTGATGATGCGAGTCAGGGGTTTGCTGCTGATGTCAGCACAGCTGTGTGCCTTGCCAGGTAATATGACTCCCAATTGATTGCTACAAGGCTGCACAGGTTTCATTGGTCTGCGAGTAAAACTGGCTCGCTGGCAGGAAACCAACTGAGCCTGCCTTTCTGCTTGCTGCCGTTGCAGGCGCCTTGCCATAATCTCATCCATGCTGATGTCTCCGATACAGCCATAGGTGCTTTTGAGCTGCTCAGCTCCTGTCACTGCAAATACAAGCAGCGACAGATGCACAACATCATGGTGCTTGTCAGAGTGCAGTTCTCTCTGCAGTCAGTGCATAGTGTACTGCTGGTCCTTATGCTCCTTGTGCGACACCTGCATCACCTGCATCACCGCCTTGGGCTGTCATACAAACGTTCTCCTTATGGATGGCGTTGTCTAATGCAAGAACACCAGTTCCTGCGTGTTGAACAGTGCTCGCAGAATTATGCGAACAGCCTGTCAGCCTCTCAATGCGCTTGTCCTACACACTACATACAACCGACATGTCAAGGCTTGTCTGTTCTATTCTTATCACACGTATATCTGCTGATGATTGATGAAAGCGGGTGTTACGGCATTTCGAACTCGGGGACCTTGAAACCTTGACTCTGTCGCTGCTTGCGGCTGATAGAAAAACCCACTCGCTTGTGATCTCTTGAAGGGTGTTTCTTGCTGCTGGTCCGCAACAAAATGACTGAAGCAGGGACTACAAGCCACCCAGCATGCGACATTGACAAGCTGGCCATCAGATACAATGTATGGACCAGCTGTGCACTGCACAACGCAAGGTTGTGGTATTGCTGCTCATGTTAAGATATCTGCGATGAGAGCTTGAGCATCATCGAGGCGTGAATACCCCTGCTACAGTACTGGCAGTACAGTGATGGTAGCTGAGGGTGTGTCAAAAATGCACTCCCTTGCTTGGTCGATACTTGTAAGAAACGCCTGTTTCTGCACTGACCTTGCTTTCAGGAGCTCGTAGCTGCCCTGACCTTGAGTGTTGAAGACCCTGGAGCTAAAGATGTAGCTGACAAGTTGATGCACACACGAAAAGCATTCTTTGCAGCATGCAATGATCTCCATGACGAACTGGTACGTCTATCCAACTCGCTTTAAGACCCCCATTGCAGCCCATCAACAGACCGTGTGTTCAGTATATACCTGTCAACA
The DNA here is from genome assembly GCA_001630525.1 of Coelastrella sp. M60. Classification (NCBI taxonomy): domain Eukaryota; kingdom Viridiplantae; phylum Chlorophyta; class Chlorophyceae; order Sphaeropleales; family Scenedesmaceae; genus Coelastrella; species Coelastrella sp. M60. Next base: position 12,020 of record LWCB01006165.1, on the reverse strand, counting down.
AATCATGCAGAATAGACTGCATTCGCATGTGTATACAGGCCCAACATGAGTACCAACTGCTGTGACACCAATGCTTAGGGAATGTCGGTGTGCTACTTGTCGATGTGCGCAGGTGGAGCTGAAGCAGCATCTTGCACGACGTGCAGCTGGAGCTCTACCACCGCAGTTACAGCAGCAACCACTGCAGCAGCAATCTGCAGTGCAGACAGACGGCATGGAGGTAGACAACGAGCAGCAACCTGAACAGCAGGCGGCTGCTATTTCTCAACAGCATGAGGCCTTCCTCAGAGGTTTGCAGCCATTGTCAGCAGCAGTAGCAGGGGGAGCAGCAGCATTTGGGGGCGTTACCAGATAGCATTGCTGCTATGCAGCATCGAGTTATTTGCACATGCATGTCAATTGCAGGACATTTGTATGTATCAGCAAGCATAGTATTACAATTTAAAATGGCGTACCTGCTTTGGTTACAATGGTGGTATCAATGCTGTGGTGGAATGAGTGCGTTGCAAGTTGTCTACCACATGTCATCATGGCGTGTATTTATTCAGAGTTTGCTTGCGACGTTTTGTTGCTATCATAATCACGCGGCTCTGGGGGTTCTGCATCTTAGTCCTGATCTGGGCTGCCAGCTGAGTCGACCTGCTGTACTCAAATTCCTCCCCCTCCTATCTAGTGTACTGGAAACGTCAGCTCAATCAGCAGTAGTTGTTGTGGTAAGTGATGCTGATGCATGTCGGCTCAGCTGCTCCTGTACATCATGTGTGAAAGAAAGTTTAGCTCGTGCAGCAAAGTGAATGCAGTGCTGGCTGATAAAACAAGCAACTGCTGCTCCTATACATCATGTAGATCCATGGCTTATTTGTTGTGCCGATGAACATGGTCATCGTGCCAAGGTGACTGCATACTGCCATTATACCATGGCAATCCTTGCACTTGGTGATCAGTCCTTGACTGCCAGTGTGGTACTGAAATCTTCATCAAAATGTAAGAGGACCATTTCTCCAGCATTACGCATTTTACAGCACTACAACGCACTGTTACCTAGTAAGAACCCAAAACAGAAATGTTGTCATCATCTCCGCGTGCCGATTTAATTTGAAAGCAGCTTCATGCAAGGCAACAGCAGCCTGCCACTGAGTGGCTGCAGCCAGCCGTAAGCAATGGGAGTGTCACTCAGCCCCTGTTGCTGAATCGGCCACAATCCCTTGCTGCATTATGGCAACCACCACTCAACAGTTACCCATTGCACTTGCAAGTGCAAACGTGGCAGCAGCCTACTGAGTACAATGCAGTACAAAGTGCAATAGTATGGTACAATGCAGCAGTTCACTAGACCTTCTTGATATTGCGAGCACTTCTAACACAAGACAGCATCAACCATTCAGATGCTGATCAAAAGATCGATTCAGTTATGTCTATATGATCACCCTAGGCCTGACACACAGCATCATAGGATGATGCTAGGCGACAGCTGCCAATCATCCGCCCAGATATCTGAGTGGGCTGCAGCTCAGATGACATTCTACCATAATATAGCCTGCTTGTACACTGGCCCATTGGATGGAGTTGTCAACGTTGCTGATTCTGTTCACAGTGTCAGTATGCTGAAAGCTCCCTGACTTGACAGCTCATGGCAACTGTCACCTGATCAATAGCTCACTGAGGTACAGCACATTCAATAGCCTTTCTTTTAGGCTTACCACTGAACTACAACACTGGCGTCTGCTGGAGCTGTTGGCCACTGGCTACTGCTGGTCACCCCTGACTTTGTCTGCAATGTTGCTGCCAATCTCAGAAGCCATCTCCCGCACAGAAGCACCACCAGTCTTGGGGAAGTCAGCACTGCAGCAGGTTGAGCCAAAGAAAACACTCAGCAATCAGAACAAGCCTGCACTGCATGCGTGGATTACAGCTGCAGCATCGACTGCGTCACATAGCCCCTGCAAATCTGCACTATCACAAAATTGTTCTGTCCGGCTGTGCTCATCTAAAGCCATCTGCTGTAAACCATACAGTAGATTCCTGAATGCTGAAACCCTGAGATAAACAGTGTACAGGCTTTCCAATAGTACTGATGGCGAAGGCACATTCTCTGGGTGCCATACTAGCTAATAGGGCTCTTGCAGCAGCCATCAAATGTGACTTGGTGCTGCTGCCTGTTGCTGCCAGGCTTTGTCAGCCTAGTGTACTTTGCATCTCTCATACAAGAAACACTCATATTTGTCACTCACCCTCCCCCTACTGCCTGATTAAGTTTGTCTGCCATGTACCTCACACTGTCCTGAGAAGTGTTGGCATCATTGGCAGCAAGAACCTCGGGGTCAATGGGGGCCTGGGGCATAGTGTTTGGGTTCTGAAAGGTGAATGACACACAGTAGCCACAGCATCAGAAGCAGCAGTAGCAGGCACTTCGCTGGAGGCACAGCAGGGCGTCATCTAATCTCAATGCAATCACACAGTGTTAAAATCAGGTAACGCATACAAGGGTTGAATGCAGGTGTCCATGGAGATGACCATAAACATATGCAGCACTCATCATGCACCAATGTTACTGCCAAGTGCCAAAAGTCATTGTGTCAGGCCTTTTGCGAGCTCACCTTCTCTGGCACATCCTCTGATGCATCATCTGCTCGTCCTGCTCCCTTCATGCTTTCAGGCCTTGGCACCACTGGTGGCTCCTCACTGCGGTTCTCAGCAGCATCACCGGGGCGCTCCAGCACCTTGATCCAGGGGCTAGCTGCTGGCTCCTCCTTGTTGCCAACACTGAATATATTGCGAACTGCCTAACAATTGCAAAAGCAAGAGAAGGAACAGCAACAAAGGTGACAAGTCATCTGATGTTAGCCCAACTCAGTGCCAGGACATTGGAGGAAGAGGGTTGGCCAGGGGTTGAGCAGTCCAGGGCTGTTTTCTCAGCAGTGGGCTGGATGTGTATCAATGACATTGTAGCAGTGAACGCTTCTTGGTACACCATTGGAAGCATCGTATACTGCCGAGGGAAGCTGCTACCTCACGGGGCAAGTCCATATCATCCTATACTACTGCTGCCAAAGCTGCACACAGCTCATGCCGAACAGCGACAGGAGCGAATTCACTGCCACTTGCTGACATGACTACTTGGCATACCTGTAGCTGTGAGCATGCTGCTGCGTCTGACCTGGCCACACGGCTCGCGATCCTTGAGGCCAGACTGTTCATACTGATTGACACACTGTTATAAGCAATTCAATTTTATAAGCTCGGGACACACACTCCAGCAAAATCATCAGCAGGAAGTAGACTGAGCGAGATAGGCCATGTGCTGCTGACCGGATGCTTCGACAGTACCTGGGTGAAGCGCTCTGACCTCATCGATGACATACAGCTTCGGACAAGGCTAGCAGTTATTGTGCTCCGATACAAGCAGCAAAAACTGGATGATTACAGTGTAGAAGGTATTTGCAACCTTCGCGCGTGTACGGCATTGCACATAGGCACTGTATAGTGTACGCCGTTGCCTGGTGAGTCAACGCCGTGGTCAAAGCAACGGCTCATGCGGTGAACATGACGGTATACAGCCCGATTTGGTGACAGGAACAGGGGTTTTCCACCAAATTTAGACACTCCAGCGCAAATTTCAGTGCAACGACAGTGCTGCGCAACAGCAGAACAACAACAGCACTGACAGCAGCAGCAGTGGCAGCAACATACCTGCACTTTCACAAGTATAGTGCACTTTCTCACAGTACAAGCCATGCCATGAACAACTTAAACTCCCCAGAGCACAAGTATAGTGTGACAAAGCCTCAGTAAACGGCAAGCCTTGCCTTGCAGGCATGATGACTGAGCCTCAAGAGCCAGCCTAGCTCCCTGGCTCCCTGCTGCCCTAGCAGGCTGTTAACCTGCATGACAGGAGTCCACTGGCAATGCGTGTGTTCAGATGCAGACTTTTCTTGTGCATACTGCTGCGATGATATGCAGACGGCCAGCAGCATAGTCTGGTGACATCACGAGTTGAGTTGCTCGCTCTAGATCTAGTAGAGCCAGGATGGCAGCGGCAGGTTTCAAACCTACGTCTCAGCAGGATTGAGGCGCAGCAACTGCTCACTTGAAGCAATCATCATCACATGCACGTTGTAGCCAGCAGATGAATACATTTCCTTCCATGAACTCCAAGAGTTACGTTCTCAGACATCATGTTACTTAGGAGCTGGCTCCAAACACTGGGGTGCACATGGGCTCTTGTGCGAGACGCATCCCATGATGTGCGATACCATTTTAAATGGTTCAGCCAACACAATGCCTGATACATTGTACGGGGCCAAACCCAGAGCCGTGTCACCAATGCATCTACAGTGCAGCCTATCTAGTCAGCGTAACTTGCTGACACTCAGCTGGCAGCTGCATCAATCACCAAATCATGGGCAGACTCTTGATCCACTAGATGACTGAGCTGCATGGCTTTTTCAAATACATCATGGCCACAGACACCTTGTACGCTGACGAGTCCTTATCGCACTTTATGTTTGATTGCTGCGAAACTCAGGATATGCGTGATCAGATGTATGAAGATATCAGGATGATAGATGGTTGTAGTGTCAAGACGGATGCTTGTTTGCTGCTGTCAGATGATCAAAAGCGTGTTGCTCGTTTTGTTTCAGATTTTCATGGGGGGTCTGATGTTGTTGTGAGTCAGATTGTCCCTATTATTGCTAGTTATCTGAAGTCTGCATGGAGGATTATAAATTGGTCTGAGCATACTGCTGGAAGCACACTGCATGGAATGTCCGCTTCTCAAATGGGGCGCGGGGCCGATGGCAATACTGCTATGGCTGATGGGTAGTTTATACATATACATAGACACCTTGTACGCATGCAATGCTTGGGTAAACAGTTAACATCAATGCCATGAGCAGTCTTATTTAGTACACTACAGATTGGCTGCATGTTGTCACTATGCAACTGTACAAACAGCCTTGAGGATCGCATATCAGCCAACCATTTAAGATGATGCACTGCCTGCTGATGTATCAGTGTGTTATTAGGAGCTCAACGGCTGAGGTTTGTGTAGTGGCACAGCATCAAAACACAGAAAGTCTCCATGACATGGCAAAGTAAATTGAGAAAGGAATTGCAAGCTACGTACACAGTCTTGCCTGGCTGCATCCATCTGCACATGCAACCAAAGTGCTTTGACTACTAGCGCTGGTTTCAAGGGCTTTTCGAAAGCCAAGTTGGCACCTGTTGCATTGAGAGGTTTCACGTGCCCTGGAAGATCACAATGTTGACAACATGCCCTGCTTTCATAAGTACCTTGCCAAGAAGTCCTGATATGCTTGCACAACAGTATCTGGCACACGTGATCGGAGGGTTAGCCATCTTGTGCCTCGGTGTGTTGGTTACTCAGGAGCCAATGCTTGTTTCAACAACCTGCGGGAGCACATGATATTCCCCGTGCCAGCAATGTTTGTCCCTATAAGTCCATGCACTTAACATCGAATTACTCGACGTGCATCGTATGTTGTGCAACGTATGCCGAATGTTTAGGCACAAGCCTGCACTTCCAGGTGACCATCTTGCCTGGGTTGCTTGCAGTGCATGTGCCACTGTTGTGTGCTGCAGACCCCTGGGTGGAATGGCAAGGTCACTTACCTGCTGTTGTCCACATAAGCATGTGCATGGATGCAGCGGCATATACGTCTAGCTCAGTCAACTATTTATGGCTGGGAGTCTTGATATGTTTGAATGGGAGGCGCAAGTCAACAACAAAGCCAAATGAGCTGGCGGTTGGCAGCTGCTGCTGGCATAGACTGAAAGAGACGTTGAGCCTGCACTGATACGGACGGCTTGCTCAAGCTTGCTTGCAATAGTCAGAGTGCAGATCGCCTACGCCCAACATAATGCGCAAGTTCTTGCAGACGTCAGCTGCAGATGGTGCCAAGCGCCTTGCAAATTGTTTAAATGCCTTTTGACTATGCATTTAATGCTGTTAGAGGCTTTAAGATAGTGCAGTTTGAGAGGGATCCGAATCAGTGAACCCCAGTGCATCGCCCATCCAGTCTCCTTTGCCCGTTACCTGGGGGTATATGAGGGCCCGACAAGCTGGCGACCGCACCAAGCAGCATACCTCAGCTCTTTGTCAATAGGTTTGAAATTCTAATCGGTCGAAGACGTGTGTGAGCCACAGCGAGTCTTGAACGGTAAGGTCTCGGAGGGCCAAAGCAGAAGCAAGGATGCTGTGGCGTGTCGCAGCACGGTATCAGGCTTCCATGACATGCATCACCTCTCTTATTCGCACCTGTTTATGACAGCAAGCTACGGGTTTGTTGCCTGTTTCGCATGACGCTCATCAACGTGTTGTTAAGCAACCTGATTTTCGCCTTGACATACAGGCTCCCTCAAGACATTCGCACCAGATCCTAACAGCTCAACAACCAGTGAGTGCAGCGGCCTGGCCCAGCTCTTCTGTGTCTGTGTCGTGCAACGAGGATCCTTCCAACTTGCCTTGGAACAAGCAGCATAGAGCACCGCCATCACAGCAGTCAGGGCTGTTGATGCGTAGACAAAACACACTCTTGCTTTGGCCTCCGAGTTTGTGATAACTTTAAGCCGTGCTGACCACGCGCCACAGCTCACAACGATGGTTTGAATGCTTGATGGTCCCGAAGGAGCGTCGCCCTGTCGACAGTTTCCACATCCAGACTAGGTGGCAGATCACATTGATATTGTTGTGTGCCTTGACGGGCTGTCAGGTACCTCTGAGTGCTACATGCTGTTCCATTCTCTTACCTTGCTGCTATGTGGGCACAGGACACCATGCCCAAGGCCGCAGCCAAGGAGAAGCCCGAGAAGAAGGAGAAGCCAGCAAAGGCTGAGAAGAAGGAGAAGCCAGCCAAGAAGGCCGCGGCTGAGAAGCCTGCTAAGAAGGAGAAGAAGGCTAAGGTTGGTGATGCTCACTGGGTATTAAACTCATGTTGATGTTCATCCCCTGCTGGCATATGATACATCGTCGTGGACTGCTGCTTGTTTCAAGAACAGAACATGTTGCTCCGACATGGTGCAGCAATGTGTTTGAGTGGCAGCTGTCTCGAGCAGGCTTTGTGGGTTGCTACCTAACATTGTACTGATGATTCATACACAGACTGATCACTACTCATCTTCTGATGTCGCAGGACCCCGATGCACCCAAGAAGAACATGGGCGCCTACATGTGGTTCTGTCAAGACAAGCGTAAGGAGGTCAAGGAGGCACACCCTGAGTGGAAGGTTGGGGACATCGGCAAGGAGCTAGGTGCCATGTGGAAGAATGTGTCAGACAAGGACAAGAAGAAGTATGAGGACCAGGCGGCCAAGGACAAGGAGCGATACGAGAAGGTAAGTTGTTGCGTGTTGGCAAAGTGCATGGGTACAGTGCAATGAGGACTAGCCATTGGCGACGCTTGTGTAGACACCACCAAATTCACGCCCTTTCCTTGGCTTCGTCATTGGTGGTCGTGGCACGGTTGCTGTCAAGGCACCAAAAGGTTGTTCACCCCACATTGCTTGAAATCCTGCATTTGACAATTGTCTGCTTCTGTCATGTACAGGCAATGGAGGCATACAAGTCAAAGAACTAATGGGTGTGGAGATATGACAATTAGAAGGTGGCATGCAATGCCAGCACTTGTTAAACAGCTGCTGCCACTGGTGGCCATGTCTGGTTGTGGTAGTCTGGTAATGATGCAATCGTACTAGCTGTGGGCCTGTGCGATCCTCGCAACAGTGCCGCAAGTGTGAATGCAGCTGGCAGAGCTCGCCCCTCTGTACATGTGTATTGATTCTTGCATGCATGTACTCATGGACGTGCTGCAGCGATGCCTGCAGCTGTTGTAGTCGTAGTCACATGATATTGACTTGTGCTGCAGGGTTGTTTACCCTGTTGCTTACTGTTTGTACCATCTTGACCACACCTACCTTGTCATGACAGCCTGGAATTCCAGATGTGTAAGTACACAGAGTGTCACATGGGCTTGCATTGATGACTGGGTGTGTGACCAATGCATGTAACCATCAAGCTACTTTTCATCTCTTGCTGTCAGTCGTCGGCGCAGTACCAGTAGACAGGATGTGTGCCACAATGCCGAGCATTAGGAGCAGCTATTGCTTGTCAACTTCAATCAGCATTACATCCACTCAGTGCTGCATGAGCCAAGTTTCCTTTCACAATTTTGGGGTGATCAGCCAATTCAATGAAGCGGTCTGAACAGGCAACAACAGAGCCAAGGGACTGTCAGCTCTTTGTGTTCAGTAGCATCTGTGCTCTCTCTCAAACTGAGGCCCATGTTGAAGTTAGTAGGCTGACGAACACTGGGTGGCCAGTGGCAGCTGCATTCAGTACAGTTGAACAATGCAGTACCGCACAATGAGCACTGCTGGTTGAGACATCCCTCCGACTGTCACAGCATTCTGCTGTTTCTTGTTACTCAAGCAGTGTTGCATGGCATGTGAATTCCGCGCAAGTTACAACCAAGTCGAACATTGTGACTTCTCATGAGACTGTTCAACGGCAGCGGATGAACTGATACTTCTGGACTGGAGCAGCTGCGAGTTACACCCCTCCAAGAGGTGTGCTAAACATCACTTCTAGTGCCTTTCACGCCCAGTGTTTCATCCACCTTGCTTTTACTGCTGATCACATCTGGGACCTCTGCCTGTGCCTGCCGATGTCTGCTGACAGCCTCCTCCAAAGCCTTCTTCTCACTGTACGTATTGACGCCAAGGAGCAGACCAAGCACTCCGTACAACCCGTCCAACGCATACTGTGGCTCCACAGTACTCAAGTCTGTATGCAGACACAGCGTGCCATGTCCAAAAGGTATTGAAGTCCAAAAGGTATTGAAGTTTGGTGGAAGCATCTTAATCTATTGAGTTTGCAATCCCATATCAACATACTGCAGTCACTAGGCTTGATGAATGTGTATAAACACAACAGTAGTACACATGGTGAACAAGCCTGTACACAACCACCCCGCATCACACTGAGACGCTGTGGAAGCACCATATAAGTGCATACATTGGAACACGTACAAGTGCAGCTGCCCTCTCCTCTCAGCTGCACAACTCTGCACTGGTGCTGGTGCTGCTGCTGCTGTTGCCATCCGTACCCACCTTGAACCACAACTAACGCCAGCACTAGAGCCATATAACCAAACAAGTACATCCTGAAAGGGCTGCGAACCTCGTCCTCTGCTGAAGCCGTTACTGCAGCAGCAGCCTGGCGGGCAGCTTGGCTCATAGGTTCACTCTTGCGCACCTTGCTGCTGCTCATGCTGCCTGCAGCAGGACTGCTGCTAATAATGTCTGCGTCATCTTCACCTTCCTCAGGAGATGGCTGGTACAAGTTTCTGAAGAACAAGCCCTGGCTGCGAGCTGATGCTGATGCACTTTCAAATGCCCGCAAGTCTGCCTGATCAGCCTGAGTATCGTGTGCAACAGCAGAGACATAAGCTTGGAGATAAGCATGCGGCCAGATCATACACACTGTACAGCACAGTCTGTCTTGCTCTTGCTTGCTGCTGGTGGTGAGCGGAGGGGTGTGCGGAGACTACAGCAGTAATGCTTGATTAGGCAAGCAAGCATACGATAGTGTGTCTGCTGTTGCTGCTGCTGCTATCATACGGCACCATTAAGGGTTGCTCAACTTGCAGCAGCAAAATAACTGGTAGTAATTTGACTTCAGAAGCTGCCAGCAGTGACCTGCTATCCGTACCTTAATTTGATCTTTGAGCTGCTGTACCTGCTGCTCCAGCTCGTTGAACTTGTCATTCGCCTCAGACTGCAGTAGTTTCAAGTAATGTCAACCGTCATTGTTGCTGGGTACACGGTTTGGTATGTTTTGTGCGCGTGGCTGGTATGGAAATATGCACAAACGAATATGCTCATGACATCACCAGTGAATAGCAGTCTTGCAGCATTTGTTTACACACTAGCCAAGCATGCAACAGCAACAGGTCTGATCATGGCATGTGCTAGGGACATGCTGAGGCTGTTACAGCGCACCAGAAAGCCACGACATGTGGCTCACCAGAATCTGCGTACTCTCCAACTCTGTCCTGAACTTCTCTATTCCAAGCTCAGCATCCAGTTGGCTGATCAACTGCAGTGCAACCAACATGTCTCCAAGCGGTTGGTGTAGCTGTACCCAGCAAGCAATGCTATGCTGTAGAAAACATACCTCTTCTCCTATTTGCTTCAGGCCTTCTACTTTCCCTTTCAGGTCCTCTTTGATCTCCTCTTCCAAAGTTTGGTTCTCTACTTGTACCCGCAACTGCTGCATGAGCGCTTCCTGCAAGTCCTTGTCCCCACCCACGCCCTCAAACTCATTTAGACTATCTGGAGCTGCTCTCACATACGTCACGGAAACACGTCTGCTATAGCATGGCTCCCTGGCACGGAAGGCATGACCCGAGCATGAACGTAACTGCTGCAGGACCTGCATGTCGCTGATACACCGCAAGTGTCCACTTAAGGCCAATCTTTTGGTGTAGTACTATTACGTGTGGCTTTACTGCACAAGACGGTGATTGGGCTGCTGTTGAACGGCATCAACATCGAGCGGTTCCGATAACCTGCAACTGACACGTGTCAGAATGCTTCTTCACAGGGCAACTTGTCCGCCATCCTTTGATCTATTGCTTTCAGTCCACTCATCCAGTGTCCGTGGCTTCGTACCAGCTTGCGGAGCCTGCAACGTCCTCTCTCCTCGACACCAGTGACGTACCAAGCTCGCTGCCATGTTGGCTATCGCACGTACCGCAACCGTCCACACCCGTGCTATTTTCACAAAGCCCAACGCGGCAGCAGCACACTGCAGGCGAGTCCCCTGGTGTCGGCTGCTTTCCTTGATTCTGCTGCACTCATATTCCCGTGGCTGGCACGAGCTTGCTACTGCTGCAGAATAGCTGTTCAAGACCTTGCGCATAAATGCACACGCAGTTTGTTTTCAACTAGCTGGAGTCTTTATTTCTAGAGCATGTGCATGCATATGTTTCTCAGAGCCAACCAGGGCAAGCTGCGCATGCAGGATGTATGCTACATAGCCCAGCAGCATTGTGTGGCCCACACACCGGGTGTTGATGCAGGTTGTTGAGCAGTATGACTGTTAGCAACAGACGGAGTGTGTCAGCTTCAGCAGCAGCAGCAGCTGGTGATGCAGGCAAGGACGATGTGCAGGGCGCCATGCTGGACCCATCGGTTGTGAACACACCATGGGTGAGTTGGGCCTGTCAACTAATTTGAATACCTATGTGTTTGCAGGCGTTGAATCCCAAACACTTTACTTAATACGTCTATTATGTTGAATCCTATGATTTGCCTGTGTATATGTTTCTCAACTGATGGTCACATAGTCATAATGGCTGTCATCTGTGAGACATTGTAATGTGCTTGTTGAGCAAACATGCCAGGTGATTGTGTTTTGTTCATGTGCAGTGTTTCATATGCAAGTATATGCGCCTATATTGTTTGACTCACTGTCATACTGTGGCTGACCAGCTTTGCATCAGCTGCTCTGCTGGCATGCAGTACCTGTTGGCTTCTTGACCCATCAGCACTCATCACCTGATTGACAATGGTCAGAATGTCTCCTGGCATGGCATTCCTTCACTACTGAAAAACTGGTTGTTTGACAGCATCTCATGTGCTGCTTGCATTCTTTGCAGGCTCGTGCGCTTGGTGTTTCTGCTGCAGTTGCAGCCACAGCTGCTTCCACCACAATGATGCCATCACAAGCAGCAAATTTTGTGCACTTGCTTGCTTATGGCATATTCCTGGTGAGCATCAGCCCAAGCAGTAGGTCAGCAACGTGAGCAGAACAGCAGTGCCGAGGTCTCAGGGAGTCGAGTCCCTGATATTATGAAGAGCAATCACTAGTGTTGTTCCTTGTTGGCGCCAGCTGCAGAGTGTGGGATCGCTGCTGATCCAGTTGCCATCAGCAGTGCCTGATTGCCCCGCATGATTGTGGTGATCCCTGTTAAAAGAGGGGGGAGGGGGTGGGGGACAGGT
>LWCB01006163.1:0-14539 GCA_001630525.1 Coelastrella sp. M60 | reverse complement strand
TTTTGCAGTTGATTTGTAGACGCACAGAAGTTTGTTCCACAGCGTCCATCACTGTAAGTTTGACTCTGCTGCCTGTTGAACTACCTGCTGCTGCCCTTGTCAACGCCGCTGCTGTGATTGCTGCTGCCACTGTTTGGTTGTTGTTTGATCTCCTTGGTTTAGTAATGGACGGCGACACCGTGTACACGGAGTTCGGCGAGGCCAAGATGGTTTGATGTGAGTTTGACATCCACATAATGGTCATATGTAAAACACACACAAGATTCAAACTTATTATATCTATTGCTTTTACTTACAAAGCACCTGAAGCTCATGCGTACAGCTATGCTTGACATGCATGCTATGGAATGCATATCAGCTGAACATACTGCTGACAAGATTTTTTTCCAGCTTCTGCAAGGTGTATCACACACGCAACAATTGCGCATTGGTGGCAAGCAGCAGTATGACAAAGTGCCAGCAGCAGCAGTGGCAATGGCTGCTTACAAATTTGTTTGCCCGCTTTTCTGTCATGATAATGTACAAGTCGCAAGCACTCAGTATGCTGCTGCTACTCTTTGCTGCTACTGATGCTGCTGTTGTTGTGTTTCAGATATGTCAAGCTGGACACCAGCAGCACTGAGGTGGACAGTGACAAGTATGCATGTGACAAAGTTTGTGGAGATCGCATCCTTGGTGGATCACTTGATGCTGGTATGACATCAGCAGCAATAGGAGCTGATGGAGTATTCCCTGTCACAAAACGGCAGCAGCAGCAGCACAAAACGGCAGCAGCAGCAGCAGCAGTAGAGGCTCAAAATCCCTGAAAGGTACCTTCCTCCTGCATCCAGTTCAAACAACTGTTTGGACGACAAGTTACTTTGTTAGATGGCATTTTGTAACATATGAAATGTGTACCCCAGGTACAAGAGGTCTTTCCATGAGAATATTCTTTGAGGGTAGTTAAGTTGTCACTTGTCTTGGACATATTGCCAACTCAATGCATGAATTCAAAACATGAATAATTTCATCGCATTTGACGGAATTCTGTCGTGTAGCCTTGTACACAGCTGGATCGCTTGAAGTAACTTCGATCACCAAGTGCTGGTTCATTGTTTGTGGCATTTGCCTGTCAGTTTGTGTATCAAGTTGTTTTGAGAAACTTTGATCCAGCTCCCTCAAGAAAACAAGTGCCCAAGGGCCGTACGGCCAAAGCAGGTTTACTTGTTTGTGTGTGTGTGTGTGTTTTGTTGAGTCCAGCGCGTGAGGACACGCCATGATAGTTCTATGTTACCTTCAGCAGCAGCAGCAGCAGCAGCAACAACAAGATTGACAGCAGCAGTTGCAGCGGCAGCGGGACTAGACACTGATCGCAGTGATGTTTGTTTTGGGCCAACAGAAGTCTTGCATATATGGATGAGGTGTTTTGGATGAAATGCACATATGGATGAAATGTTTTGCATTGTTACTAGTTGAACTGAAAACCCGTTGAAGTTATGATGGCTTAGCAGCCGACTGTCTATTTTGAACATTTGTACGTGTGTGATAAGTCATTATTGAAGGCATGCTTTGTCAACTTGCGATTTGAAACCGCAATGATCATGCAAATGACGGCACTGGCAGTCGCACTGGCCTGGTTGTTGCATACCATGGTACCAGTGGTACTGGTTGCATGGTCTACTAGTAGCAGACAGGTTTTCCTGCTGGATAGGTGCATGATTTGTGGGGATTTTGGTGAGATTCAGAATCATGCATTGAGTAGTAAAGGAGTACAGGACTACCCAAATCAGCTGAGTCAGGTGGTATTCAGCAGTGTCGTCAAGTTCAGGTGCCAGTGCACGTTGATGTAACTCAAGGGTGTGTATACTTTGCTGTAGCAGTGGTTCGTACACTGTGCCGATCTTTTCTTGAATCTGATCAAGAGATGCGCCCAAAGTGTTGCCAGCAGCAGTGGGAAGATCTGACGCCTGGACTCTTTTTGACATCTGAGATATATACATCTAGCTTACACTGCAATGCAATGCACACAACCAATGCAGCGCAACGACCCAGCACACAAGCGTCATTGCTATGGCTGATGGGTAGTTTATGTATATACATACACAAGCCGCTGGGTGGGAATTTTTGAGGGCAATAATTGCAATACTCAGTTCAACACTAGTAGTGTTTGAAACAGCAGGTTGCAACCGAGTCTGCTCGTACCTGTCTGCACTGTGTCCATACAACCTCTGGATGAGTTGTTGTTGTGAACAAATCTTGCAGTATACAATATTGTATACGTATATATTGCAATACGTGTATATTGCGATACGTATTGTGCAGCAAAACCAGCTTTGCAGGTTGCATTCAATGCATCCGAGTGTATGAGCTCCAGCCCTCGTTTGCTGAAAGATTTGGGTGAAGTCACTTCACTGCGACGGTCGCCGCAACCGTTGAACGGTTGCACTGCACTAGCTAGTGAGTCACTAGTATAGTACAAGCTACTTGCTTACAAGCATATAGCACTTGCAAGTTGTTGGTTGTTGCCAATAATTGAGTGATAGCACCAATGCAACGCTGTTGATGTAGATCTATTCAGCCGCAAAAGGTAGCTGGTGATGCAGTCTTGATGCCAACAGGCTGTTGCGCAGTGAATGAGGCACATGATGAAGCCCACTGGGCCATACTGCTACAAAAGATATTACACAGAGCTTGCTGACTGTTACAATTGCCAGGTTGTGCACAGCTACAACAGCTGCCACAGGTGGTCCTGCCATGTGGAACAACAGCTATGCCCCAACGACGATGAGAATTGCACCAAACACATATGGTTCATTCATCACCAGGTGACATAATGATGAAGCAACCACCACAATATTTATGGGTATGCATTACATGCAACTGCTGCTCAGGCTGTGATGGCTCCAAGCTGCGCATCACGGCGCTGCAGGAGGTCACATGAAATGAAGCAATAAGTGTGACACAAAACATCTTGATCAGACCATCCAACACCTCTTCGTTGTTCATCTACGAGCTAGTGCGCACAGGCAGAAATCCAGCTGCAACAGTCTCAAACTCCAGCCAAACAGCAGCAGTATCTGCATCAAACCCCCCACTAAACTCCTGCAAGTTCTTCATGAACTGCACAGCTTTCTTCACGTACCAGCGCGGCCACTTCAGGTCTTTCTGTGAGACGCCTCGAGACGACTTGACGTTGATCACTTGGCTGGTGACCGCTGCCAGGTAGACACAGGCAAGGGGCAAGAAGGCCGTCTTGAGCTGAGCTACAACTGGGGCCACAGCATCTGGCCAGCTAGGCAGACCTGCCTCAGCTGCCCCCTCCTTGATATGATCAAAATCAAGATTCAACATTGACACACAATGCCAGACATCAGATAGCTTGATGCTCAGCTGTGTGTGCAACTCCCAACTGTTCATGTCAGCAGTGAGCTTCCAGTTCACTAATGATCTCAACAGAGAGAGCAGTTCCCTACAAGAAGGCAGCAAGATCACAGCAGATCATGGGTTGATGATAGAGCATGTGGCAGTATGAGAGATGAAGGTGACAGTAAGTTAGCTACCTAGCAGGGCAAATGCTGCAGGGTTGCATGGTGGATTGTGCACTTCTGCTACATGCCAATCGGAATGATTACCAATCACACAGTGTATGCTTGTGATGGCATATGCAGCTCCGTGGCAGGCTGTAGCCTGATATTGATCTCATGCTGCCCATGCATACCATGCTGTGACTCATGGCATGCTGATGCCACAATGAGGCAGAGCACGAGTGCATTGCAGAGCAGCCTAGTGGTATCAAATAGTAGCCTTACCTCTCAGACTCGATCATGTTCAGGCATAGCTGCCACTTGTTGGCAGGCCAAGCATCGCCAAGTGACAAGATTGCCTTTCCCGGGTCAGTGAACTTCAACAGGACACCCTGCACAGTGCCAACCGTGCGGCGGACTACATGCAGGTGCACCTGCAGGAACAACACAGCAGCAGGAAGAAGTGCGGGTGGGTGACAGCAGCTAGGCAGTGTACTCCTGGTTACTACAGCTTGCCGGTCTGAGCAGCATGTCGTCACTAAAGTGTGCTGTGCTGGTACACCACAAGTTCATACTATGTATAGACGGTCTATACAACAATGCATATGCATGCACAGCCTGTGGGGGATTCATGCCTTGAACAGCGATAATCATCTTGAACCTGGCAGCTGTCATGCAAGGAATATCCACACCATCTCTCACCGTTTTGAGGACGATCAGTTTTGCAGCCAGCTGTTTCAGCTCCTGCAGAGGTTCATGATCTGGGTCCTGCTCCTGTTCATCACAGCTGGTTAAAGGTGCGAGTGGCAGTGGTGTTGCCTCTGACTGCTGCTCCTGAGGGGTTGAGGGACCCACTGGTGTATCACTGGATGACTCAGGATCTGCTGCTGTGGCTGCACGGTAAGTCTTCACAGGAGGCAGGCTGGGAGCCGGGGAACCTTGGTGCACGGGTATGACATTCTCAGGGGTTGACGTGTGATGATCTGTAGAAGGATGCTGGGAAGCTTGGTCAGCATCAGGGTCGGCAACAGCTGAGGAAGGCCTGCTGTTCTTGTACTGTAGACAATTGATTACCTGCAGACAACACAGTTGCACACACAGAACGCAGTGAGTGATACTTGTGTCGGCAATCATACCTTGAAGGCTCTTGATGTTTGTGCAACTATAAGCATGCCAAAAGGTGGTCTGTTCGCTGGCTGGCTGTAGGCCGGGCGACATTACACCTAGCTCGAATATTCCGAATATTCCGAATAGGCTGCAGGCTGCTGACACAATCGCGGCTTCGCTAACTGATGCCCTAGCTGTCGTGTATAAGTACCGTGCAGGTCGTTGCAGGTGTCCAAAATCCGCTCTGTACTTGTGTTCAGTACACGCACGCTTCAGCTGCAGCAAGCTTCTGCACCATCACTCACCTTGTGTATCAGATTTGCAAAATACATTGCTAGACTGTCCTCAAACACACTGAAGCTTCTTAATAAGGGCGTATTGCTCAACGCGACACAGGTCGAAGGAAGGCTGATGAGCACCTGGTTCGCCACAAGCTGACGATGATCACAAGTATCACAAGTACGTAAGCTTGTTGATGCTGGTCTCACCAAAGGCACACCTTATCGTCCAACATGTAGGCTTCGCGGGGTTTTCCTATGGGATGCCTAGCTAGGCCCTAGGGTATATGACGAGAACGCAGTTGTGGCGATGCGGGCCACTTGGAGTATTCTATCCACCCAACATCCCGATAATATTACAGGTCTACGGGCTTTGGATGTATCTTGCACACGTGTGCCAACATGCCATGGCGATGTGATGTCTGCCCTGGTGGCCATCTGTCAATCGCCAGGGGGCCACCGTGTAAGTTATACATGCCTGGCAGGCAACGGCACCAGCTCAATTGCTGTGCAAATTTCCGAGTGCAAGTTAAACTCCACTCTAAAACGTTATATTTTGACGTCATATTACCCCCCGGCATACGGCTCGTGCTATGAGTGCTGACACATAAATACATAAACTTTCTTTCATACATAAAGTGAAGTGTGTGTCATTGTACTACATGACAGCCCGGCCCAGGAGTCAATGCTACCTCCCTGCAGCTGCCCATTGCATGACTTCACGAATCATCGCAGCACTGCAACACCAAAGCTGCACATCACACATACACAATGAAGCGCCGCATAGCAAGCGCAACACTGGCACAAACTCTGCCATGACAGCTGCAGGAGTTCAGGTTCAGCCCTTCTGCAGGCGTTTTGACCCACCTCAGCATTTGCGTCCCGGAATTGTAAAACGACTCTTTGCACCACGCTGCAAATGCGACTCTTTGCACAACAAACGCAGCAAATGGTGGACCATAGGGTGCTAGCAACACACCGACTTTGCTGCATGAGCCAAACTTCTTTCACACCGACAGACTTGACCACATGCTGGGCACACCTTTGACTGCAAATTCTCTACTAGAGAGATTAGTAATCAAGCAGTGTTGATGATGCTATGAGAAGCACAGCACAAACAGCGCACATCAGTGCCTCGACCAGTGTGAGCAATACAGCTGCTGCACAGCTGCCAGCTCAAGTAGTGATACATGGTCACACGATTAGTGTACAAGCAAGCGAACTACCAACTGCATTTGGCAGGGTGTAACGGCAGGGAGGTAACGCAGGCCCTGCAAATTTCATGGCCACATCTGTAGCACAAGAACAACATTTGACCTGGAGAGACTCTCAAGAGTCCTATTGTAACTGGCCAGACAGACCTCAACATCATACAAGCTGGCAAGCATGTGAGTGCCAGGAACTCATGCTGCAAGACTGAACCTGATGTACATTCTATGGCATCTGGCCTGGTGAACATGATCAAGGACATACAACATGACTAGTAGTACAACAAACTGAGAGTGACACCAAGTACAAATATCACATGCAAACGACTGGGCAGAGTAACTTGTCAAGCACAGCGACTTGTCAAGTGTGGCATACAACAAATGCTGGCACAGGTAAATAGGGCACTGACAAACATACATGACAACAGCTACAGCTGTCAGCAGGATTGAGTGCCACACCACACAGAAAGAGTGAACAGGCCAGCCCCACATGACACTATCATGAGCAGCATGTTTCTCCTGCCCGGCAGCAATGACGCCTGACTGCAGCTTCAGCTGCAGATTAAATGGTAACTTGCCCAGCTGCCCAGCTGGTAGCAGCAACTCCACACCATAAGCATACCGCATCAGACAGCTGCAGTTGCAAACATCAGCCAAGATGTGTCTGAGAGTTTCATTAGGGCATCATCAGGGCAATGCTGAGCCCGTCAGCTAATACTCGCCGGATGAGCACATGAACTCTTCGGCCATGACGTATCACTGCATGTGTCGCTGCTGACCACCACCACCTCATACTAAAGCTTCTCTTCAATCTAACCACTGACTGGACGACCGAGTACATGAAGACAACTACAAGTGCCCATAACTGTGCATATGCACGTACATGCAATTGTATAATCAATCAATTCCTGACACATGTTGGTACACACTTGCAGCAGCGACCCATTACCCCAGGGCACGCCTGCTTGCAAGACATCTAGCACACCTTGCTTCACTGCTTTGGCCAATATGCAGCAGTAGAAGCACAGCAAACTTCCCTGAAAACTTACCCACATCTTTGGACAAAGCTGCTCCTCAACAGTAATGCAGACCAATCCACAGACACATAACATGCCCCACAGGCACATAATATGCCCCACAATCGAACGCAGCTCCAGCAGGGTTCACTGCTACTTACACCAGCAGCACAAGTGATATTCCCACTCTTTGCCACCAGCATGATATTGATGGCAAGCTCTCCTGTCGTCCCTCATCATCCTCGCTCAGGACAGCTTCAATGATCACATATACCACACAGCACAGCAGATGCAGCTCAGGCTACCCAGAGCACAGCTTCAGCACAGCAGCACAGAAGATTTAATGCTGCTACAACATCAAACACCCGCTGCAAAACCTCTTAATGTCCAACCAGCAGTCAGTTGGCTGAACGTGCACAAGCGCTGACTGCCACGCCAAATGGCGCAGTACAGCTGTCCTGACCAAGAACCCTTGGAAATATTCAGGTTTATTCGTCAAGTGGCTGAATTTGCTGTGTTGTATATGTGCCTGCACATACACCTCAAGGCAGCTCAACAAGCTCTGGTGCTTCTCCTGCAATAGGGGCCGCTGCCGCTGCATCCTCTTCATCTGCAGCAGCCAACTGACCAATCACGCCAGTCAAGGCTGGTTTACTGCTGTACCAGGATCTGCCAAAGGCTTGAGCAACGGACTCCAGCTGCTGCCTGGCGTCCGGCAGGGCCCTGAGTGCTGTGAAATGGTCTGGGTGGGATGATGCCAAATTGTGCAGTGTGTGGATGGCAGCTTCATTCACCTGTGCAATGCACAAGTACAGTTTGGTACAACAACAGCAGATAGATGCGGAGAACCACCAAACGAGCATATACAGTCAGTGCAACGACAGCAGACAGATATTCGAACACCCACCTGCGTCCGGGGTGTCTCGCTGCTAGTAATCATCCTCATGAGTACTGCAGCCACACCAGCCCTGCACAAGCTGTTGCTGCCATTCTGAGAACCAGCCGCTAGTGCTGATGTAATGCTGAGCAGCTGTAACTGCTGAGGTGGAGAACTGCTCTGAGATAGCAACTGAACAATCACAGGTATGCCGCCGGCTTCCCTGCAGCACATAGATTGCCAAACAGTGGCGGCATGGCACGTCTTGTATGGCAACCTGTGCTCCAAGTGAGGGGTGATTACCACATCACTCGGCAGTCAGCTGGGTGAACAGCACCTTGATAAGATATGGCTTACCCAGCACAAAGGATGTTAGCTGGTGGTTATATACAATTAACACTGCCGGTTCAGGACAATACCATACAAGCACACAGATCAAGTACCTTATTTCTGACTGCACTTTGCTGTTGGTAGAGAGTCGAGCCAGCATCTCAGAGCAGCTGACAGTTACATCTTCATCTGGGTGTGTCAGGCCATTAACCAACAGGGGCACTCCTCCGTCTGTTACAAGGGCCTGCAGCATCAGCCATTGCATCAACGGGTGTCACGACTAGAACACAACACTCTTGCAGCAGGTATGCTAACGCCTGAGGAGGTGATCATGCATCACATGCTAGAACTGCAGCAGTACGCCCACAGACAAAGTCAAGACCAATATCACCACATAAGAGTCTCACAACAAAACACAAGGACGTCTAGAGTTAAGAGCACTGTGCGTACTCTTACCTGTTGTGCATCCTGATCCTGCAGCAGTTCTGCCAGAGCCCTCAGTATCGCCTTCACGGCATCATCATCAAGACCATTCCTCAACAGCTTCAGCAGCATGTCCACACCGCCAAGCTTGGTGAAAGCGCGGCGGAACCTTGCACTTGCTGCAGCACGCTCTGCAATCTGCACATGAACAAGCAAGGACAAGGAACCTGAGTGCAAACAGGCACTGAGATAGCTGAACCCAGCAGACAGCAAGCAGCAAGGACTCAGACCGCTTCAGTAAGCCAAAGCTGTCTAAAGCAAGCAACACAATACACACAGGATGACTTGAAGAACGTCACGAATCTCCGCAAGTATTGCCTTCTTCCCTAGCATCCTGAACGGTAGCCTGCAGGCAAACTTGATACCGATCCTGCAACAAACCCCTGGACACCTGCAGCTACGATCCAAGGCGCAAACCAACGTACCTTCTCTGCAGCAATGATGCAGCTGCCGCCAATGCTCAATGCTGCTTTCTCCAGCTCAGCGAGAAGTGAAGCAGGGCCCATTCCTTTCAGAGCCATAAGCCGCAAGATACCTCGAGTGGCAGCCCAGCAGGAGCCAATGACAGCAGCAGGACGGGCAAACCGACCACAGATCATGCGAGCAGCCAGCAATGGAGCATATACCAGACCTGCGCGGGACATACACAAGGCGTTGATGCATGTTGGTCCTGCTCCACGGAGGACTGCAATGTGCACACTCTACAGGGCGGTACAGGTGCTGAACTTCTCCCACAGTCTCAATACATGCGACACCTGCAAGCAGCTGCTACCAGCATCTGCTGCTGGCGTGACGCTGCCCTGCAGCTTGCTGCTGGCGTTGCAAGTTTGTACATGTACATGTAGAATCATGGCAGCCGGATTGTGCCATATATCTGCACACCCCACAAGGCACTCCGAGGTCAGCAGCCAACTCCCCCCCCCCCCCACCACCATCTTGCTGATGCCTACAGAATCAGTATATCAATGCTCCAACTGTCAGGGTGCCACACCTGCTACTGTGCCCGCAAAGGATGAGCTGACCGTCATGGCCATAAGCTTGCCCAGATGCTGGCTTGTGACGCAGTAGTTCTGCTCAGCAGCTGCAGGGGCAAAGGTTGCAGACAGATTGTACCCTTAAGGCCCACATCCTCCTAATAGATATGTTTCCCAGGTCTCTCGATACCATACTATACCATGCTTGACTAGAGCATGGCCCAGACGTCATGCAGCCCATGATGAGGTGCTAGAGGCGATCTTCCAGAACACTAGATGAGATTGCTGTGCATGCGGGTGGCAACATCCAGGTTGGTTACCTCTCTTGAGCTCCACTACTGCCACTGCAATGCCCATGATTCCGCTGCTTGCTGCTGACAGAACCAGGGCCAGTTCAGTTGCACCACGAACCAGCTGACCAACACCAGGGAAACCTTGAGACCTATTGCAGAAGATACAGCCACCCAGTATTGATCCGGTTCACATGCCGTGTGGACTATCAAGAACCAATGGTCATTATTTCCATAGCCCAGAGCTGTCCGAATTGCTTTCAGCCCTGGTACTTGATTGCGAACTGTAAAGAATGCCTATACAGCTGCTACCCCAATCCTTTACATACCAAGCATGTTCTGCAGCTCTTGTCATTGGGGTGAGCTATGAACCTGATAACGAGGTCGAAAGAACAATATATGCGGCTGATGAATGTTCATTCTCACCCCTCTGTCGGCAACTCCCAGAGAATGTTGCCGTCTGGCTTGACCACCAGTTTGCTGGGGTTCTACAGGACAGGCAAACAGGCAATCATCCTGAAGAGTGAACATACACAATCGCAATGGGGTTCATATTGAAAAAGTATTTCCCGTACGGCGCAAGCGCAGCAGACCCATGTTGTGTAACACCTGGGCATCCTGCTTTCCAGCTGCTGCCCCAGGGGGCAAGATCAGAGGCACATATGCTCATCTGTGGACTGCTGTATGCCACCAACGTCCGCGCTGTTTGCTGCCTAGTATACATCTGTCAAAGCATCAACATGATGTTGACAGTCACGCACACATTTCGTACCTTGTTGTCCAGTGTCAAGTTGTTCTCTGCAGTACCACTGCTGGTGCGCCGCAGGTATACTGATGATCGGCCTTGTTGGTTCGTGCTTTGGTCCAAAAGCTGCATTGCTGTGTTTCTCTTTAGGCACTGCTCCGTTCGAGCCTGCCTCGTGGAGTGCCCTGACTGCATGCTTCTGGTAGATGGGTTCATGTTACTGCAGGAACACAAGGGTGAGGCGGACTTGGGGATGCGTGCCGGGGCCAACATCAGTGCAGAGGATGGTAAGGCCCTTTGCTGCACATGTTTCACAACAGAGACGCGAAACACCCTCGGACGCTGCAGCCAATGCTGATGTTCAATCTGACTCGGTACCGGGCCTTGGCAGAGGACAAGTAGCTAGAGGGCAGCAGATAGTGCAGTGAAAGCATACAAGACAGCATTGTAATCGAAACAACACGAAAAAGCAGCCTACGTGGCACGTTGCGATCGTTTCAGTTCGCTGGTCAGTATCATGCTACTCTCAATAAATCAGTCTATAGACCCTGAAACAGCTAGCAAGGACGCCGCATGCATAAGATCAAACACCATCACTCCTAATACGAGCTGCTATCGTGCTTTGAAAGAACACAAGGTGAGCTAGAGAAACAACAACCTCCATCACTGGCGTTACTGTGAGAGCGCTAGCTTCCTAGTCGTGCATAAATAGGTTTTCTATTCCTCATACTCTGTCTGTGAACAGCGTCACACCTGATAGTAGAACGTTGCTCCAAGGCTCCAAGGCAACGTGCAGCAACACCGCCCTTGGTACGCACTGACGCTAGCAAACAAAACTTCAGGACTCCCAGCCATCAGAGAAGCTAGAGTTGGGGGGTGCGGTCAATCACGCGGGCGATACGCAGAACCCTACGTCTGTTTGAGCGCGCCGCGAACTTTCATCAAACCTTCGGCTCCATAATCAGTCATGCATACCTATATCAACGTTTCAGCTGCCTAGCTGCGCATTGGAGCTCCAGATGGCGCAAAGCTGAAGTAGCAGTTGCACAAGCTGACCAATCATATGGTACAGCAAAGGGGTCTCTGCTGACCAACTGGCCTGCATGTATGCGCACCAAATATAACCACAAAACATACAATGCAGGACTGGTAAGTCATAACAGCCTGTAGGTGCCATACATCTAGGCCAAGTCTCAACAGCTGTATCTGGCTTCTCTTCTCTCTTATGGTCTTGCTATCGGCACATGTAAGCCATGCTGCTTCGTAGCAACAATTGCTGTCAGCGAAAGCCTTGACATCATCGACAATATATAGTCCTGTTTTAGGCATGCAGACAGCCATCCTTATGATTCCTGCACTGTCTTTTTCACTAGGCATCCTTGTGACCCATAGCAGAACAGATCTACGTTCTGGACATATACCCAAAGACAAGCTACCATCACAAAGTCTTGTCAACCTGGCGGCAGGCCTGCTTAGCCTGATTTGGTGGCCCACAAGTCGAATACCCACTTAGGCACACTCGCAATGCTTCAGAACATGCACTGCTGGTCATCGAAACCAGCCAGTACCAGCGCTTAGCAGCTGCATCAGATGCTTCTGCTCTTCCTCCTGCGTTGAATACCCCTCCTGCTGGGAGCCCCGGCCCTGTGCTGCTTCCCTCCCTGCAGGCAGCACACTTCCTCCTGCTGACCCGCCACACTGCTCACAACCAGCCCCAATGCATGCCTGACACACCCTAGTATCCAAACCACCCCCTTGGCTGACAGGCTGGATGTCCCTTGTAATGGTCGCCTGCCTCAAGAGGTCAGCAAGTGCGGTTGTGCTGGCTAATTCATTCTGGGAGGAAGCTGCATCCATACTGGGGCTCCCTATATAAATTTTGCCAGCTGCCCTTTGATTTCATTTCTGGCGCTGGACTGCAGGGTTTCGTTATGGTTGCGCAGCATCCAGGAAAACTCCTGCAGGTAGGGCACAGGTAACCGGGGTCAGGTGCACAAACTCACAGGCACACAATGCGTAGTATGTCAGCAAACAACAACAACACCAAACGGTCACGCTCAACTCCCTGGCTACTATCGCTTGTTGTGAATTACACCCATGCAGCACTCCAACAAGGGAAACAGCAGAGATGGGCACCGCTAGACACTGAGTTGAGTGTGAGGCAGATTCAGTGAGGCAAAGAGCTGCATCTGACCCAAAACACAGTGCTGTGTAGCAACATGCACAACGGGAACGATAGAATGACTCTTGGTTGCCACATTGGCTCGATTCACAATACATGAATAGCAGAGACATCCACAGTTGCCAGGTCAATATGATCTGCATGCATGCAACTCACCGCATAGTCTATTGAGCCATCTCCATTTGCATCAGCCTGAGCCAGCAAGTCCTTGGCATCATCATAGATGCCAAAGCGGCGCAGAGCATCTGACAGCTCCTCTATGCTGATGGTACCGCTGCCATCTTTGTCTAGCTGCTTGAAGGCCTGCAGCATAGTCACCCAAGACTGATAACTGCACATTTGTCTTCAAACAACAGCTTCACATTGTGTCATCAGCTGCATTGAGAGTGCCTTGATAAATGTGAGAAAGCATATGACAGGGATGCTTTAATTGCTGCTGCCTGTGCAGCTGGCACAGTGAACAAGCTTCACATGCGCTCTCATGCCACAAGACATTCTCACCTTCTGCAGTAGCTCCTCCTTCTCCAGCTTGCTCAGGTGCATGGTTGCTGCCACAAACTCATTGTAGTCAATGAGACCATCTCCATCAACATCCGCAATAGACATCAAGCTCTGTAGCTCAGTCTGCAGCAACAAGCATTGTCAGCCAGTGTCAGCATCTGCCTGCGTTGCATGGTGCTGGCTTGCAACGTGACGATCAGCGTACTTCCAGCAATCATAGGCACAGCTCAAGGCATTTCAGAGTTCGAAACAGGCACAAGCCCTACAGCATCCAGCGGATGTCTTGATAATGCGTTCAAAAAGTGCAATCCTTTGCATTCATCATCACTCATTGCGTACCTCACTGATCCTGTGGCCCCAGTTCATCAGCGCCTTTCTCATCTCCCCCACTGTAATTGTGCCACTGCTGTCGGCATCAATGGACTTGAACAGCTCGCTCAAACCTGCCAGGTAGACAGCATAACACTTACACCGTAGACACCGCATCAGGAGACCAGTGGGTCCTGCTGCACTTCTGATGCATGCTGTATGGCCAGTCCAGAAGTGTAATCTAGCAGCAGCAAAGAAGAGCCTAGGACCACTGCAGAAGCTATGCTGTGTGTTGACATTATAAGCACACCTGAGCACCCTGCTGAAGGTTAGGCAGGCGGGACCTTGCTTCCTGAACCTACCTGAGAGCTCGTCTGGAGATAGGTTCTGACCAACAACCATAAGAGCCATCTTCTTCAGCTTGATCATCTGTGCAAAATGTCTCATGCGCTTCAGTACCACACTGTCCATATCAATGGCCGGAGCCGCTCCTTCCTTGATGAGCCAGTCATGCTTGAGAATCTGATCAAACACACAACATACTGGGGTTGATAAGCAGGCAAGCATACATCATACTTGTGCTGATGAAGTATGCATCACATGACCTGACTAAGGATCGTCGTCGAGGTCAACCCTTGGACGTATGGCACTACTCCCAAAGCTGTGTCTTGCAGGCTGCATGTGGAAAGTGGCTCTCAACTGCAATGGCTCGCTAGGCTACTTGCCACAACAGCTG
>LWCB01006146.1:0-10023 GCA_001630525.1 Coelastrella sp. M60 | reverse complement strand
ATGGGCGCTGCATGGAGGGGACAAGTAGTTGAATACTCTGGGGCCTGCAGCCTTACTTGGTCAAATGGCTCAAAGGACTGACAGCCACAAGAACATGATTATACTCCTTCCAATCCTTTCAACGGTGTGCTGCTCCTACAGGTGCAGCAGAACACAGGAGCACTGCTTATCACAGCAGTTACTCCCACAGCAGATGTGGTCGTTAAGTCCTGCAGCAGCCACCTTGCTACACTGACAGGATACAGTCAAGCTGATCTGCAGGACAGCAGTATCCTTGCACTCATGGGGCCAGACACGAGCAGCAGCAATACGCGGCACTTTCTTGCAGCACAGCTGTCAGGAAAAGCAGCTGTGGTGAAGCTTCTTCTGTACAGGAAGGATGGTACTCCCTTCTGGGCCCTGGTTGCTACCTGTCCTTATGGTGGACAACAGGCAGCAGCTACCGACACTACAGGGGGTGTAGTACAGCAGCAGCAGCAGCAGCAACAACAACAACTACAACCTGAGCCAAAACAGAGTGTGGTGCTAGTAGTGAATACAACATCCAATCGGCAACGGCGGGTTGGGAAGTATCTGTTGGGGAGGGTATTGGGGCAGGGGGCTAGTGGAGTAGTTCGTGTTGGCAAGAACACAGTCACAGGTGAGCACAGTTTGGTCTCTTCACAGTGATGATGTTGAACAGATGCTGCGGCATAGAGGATTTGCACAATGTCGCGTGGTGCTTCTGCTGATATGTGAGCAAATGTTGGTGCAACTGCTGTGGACAGTGGCACGCACCCATCACAGCTTTGCAAAAGCAAGCATCCGTTTGTAAGCATCATCTATTGTGTTCTTGCAGATGAAATTGTTGCAGTGAAAGCAGTAGATGCAACTAGATTCCACAGTATCACAGAGATAGAGCAGGTCCAGGAAGAAATGGCTGTCTTGGCGACCCTGAAGCACCAGCATATCATAAGGTTGTTGGAGGTGCAGTTTGTGGGCAGCTGCTTCTACTTCATCATGGAGTATGCCAGTGGCGGCAGCATGGTGAAATACATCTACAGCCAGGATGGAGGACGGCTTTCTGAGCTGCAAGCACGACAACTGTTTGGGCAGATTTTGTCAGCACTAGAGTACTGCCACAAGCGGTGAGCCCAAGATTGCTGTTCAGCAGTTGCATATTGTGTGTGCGATCCACTCTTACCTTGACAAGCCATAAGTAGGATGCTTGACATCTATTCCCTGCCTGTGAGGTTTGCGTAACCTGTTGGCAGCAATTGTATCTTGGCTTGGGCCCAGTGGATAGCTTGTTAGCCCGCATTACCAATGGCTGGACCTTGCTGCTGAGTATCAGGCATTGTCCTGTACCTTGGTGACAACAGGCGTGTCATTCACCGTGACCTCAAGCCTGAGAACATACTGATGGAAGGTGATCTGCCCAAGATTGCCGATTTTGGTCTTGCTGGTGTGATGAACACATTCAGTGGCACTGGCTTTACAATGCAGTGTGGTACTCCAGAGTTCACAGCTCCCGAGATTGTTGAAGGCAAGGAGTATGAAGGGCCAGCGGTGAGTTGTATTGCAGAGATTTCCATCAGCTGGAATGCATGCGCCCTTGCAGTACAGCATGTTGGGCCCTGTGTTGTGCTCTTATCGCTCTGCTGGGTTGTTATTCAATCAGGTGGACCTTTGGTCGGTGGGTGTCATGCTGTATGAAGCATTATCTGGTCATCTACCATTCAAGGGATCTAGTCAAACGCTGCTGTTCAAGGCCATACAGCGAGGAGTGTTTCCACCACTGCCACGACATGTGAGCAACGAAGCTCGGGACCTTGTGAAGCGCTTGCTGACTGTTGACCCAGCTGCCAGGATTGGCTGGTCAGAGCTTAGCAGACATCCTTGGCTGTCCAGCAGCAGCCCATCCACAGGTCTAGCTCCCCGTTTGCATACAAGCAGCATGGGGCAGCAGACCTTGACATCTGAGGGGGGTTCCGTTGGGAGCATCAGCACTGGCAACAGCAGCGCAGGCTTGAGTAGGTTGAAGTCAGAGTCCATTGCAGGAGTGTTGCTGGAAGGGTCCAGCTGTCCAGGCGTGGGTCAGAGAGTTTTACATCTCTCCAGCAGTATGGGGAGTATTGCAGTGGGCTCGAGGTCAGGGTCTGATAGACATGTAGCAGGGGTGTCTAGGTACAACCAGGAAACTGATGATGACTGTCAGTCAGCCAAGTTGCTGAGTGCGAGCGGCAGAAGCAGCTGCAGTCAAGACGAAGTTTCTGATGCCGAGGCAGGTGATGCTGATGCAGCAGCTTACGTAGCTGATACCTTCAGCAATGCAGGGTCTGGTGCAATGGCCGCTGTTAAGCTGGAGGCGGCTGCGCCCCACCGAATCGCTGCATCCTTTACCGGCAGTGGCTGCCATGAGTCTGTGAGGGTCGTCATCCCAGACAGCAATTATGGTAAGGCGCCACGACATGGTGGCAATTCTACTGCACTGTTACAGTCATCATCGATGACCAGTGTATTGTATCATTAGATCTTTCATCTCAGGTCTTCTGGTGACACACAGTTTCTGCGAGCTGCAGAAAGAGTTCTTTCCTCTGCAGCTTCTGCTCTTTTATGGGCTGCTAAGCTTGAGTGCTGTCATGATGTTCTGCAGATGACCCGATCAGTGCTGCGATCAAGCAGCGGCTGGCAGGGGGTGACTGCGGAAGCATCTGTAGTGACAGCAGCAGCGACCACTGCAGCCCCAACACCAGAGCTTACTCCTTTTCAGGAGTAGTCTCTCCTGCAACACCTGGTGGGACCCGTGCCTCACAAACAGCCAAGACAGGTTTGGGGAAGATAGCCCTCAGCATCACTAGTCCCAGTGGTGGGTGTAGTCGAGGCTATTTCTGCTGATTGATCAACCAATTGAAGCAATGGAAAAACTTACCCTGAACGATAATATCAAGCAAGCGAACAGAACTGCAGCAGTATCAATGTATCAGTCGTTACAGTAGTACATACAGCAGGTATGACCCTTGAAACCTGCCACAAAACTCAAGTGATGCTGCTGTTCTGTTGATTGCACTGTCATTGTGTTGCACAGGCTCCGCTCGCAACAGTGGCAGTACAAGCACACTGCCTCCGCTGTCGCCTTCTGGAACTGGTGGTGGGGCAAGCTGGGGAAGGAGTAGACATTGTATGGTGGGCAGCATCAAGAGCAGCAGTAGTGGCAGTGCTAGTCCATCTTCTAGCAGAGCCCGGAGTGGTTCAAGTACCAGTCCCCTGAAAGAGAGGATTAAGGGTTCACTGCTCAACAGCAGGGGCCAAGGCTATGCAGACGGCGAAGGCGCTTTGCCATCCATCAGCCGCGAGAAGAGTATGGTCAGGAGGAATGCTTGAAGCCTTGAGCCCCACTTGGTTGCTTAGGCTAAGCCAGAGAATGTCAAGGGGTTATGCGACAGGCCTCTGGTGCCTTACTGAACAGTGCTATCAGCAGTAGTAGTACTATTGTGCACACTGTAAGCAGTAGAAGAGTTACTTCTGCATGATCAAGTCCAGGGACCATTTGGCAAATTTCAAGGGACCTTGCACAGACCAATATGCGGGTTACCAGAAGGCCTACACATTGAACTCAATCGCCCCAGGTGCATGGGTCCAACTCATGTGCCAATCTACAAGATTGTCCAATGGTCTTCACACAGTGTCGTTTGTTACTGACCACGTGCAAAACCACTACCAGCTTAGTAGACATCCCAAGACGTATAGAGAGTGGTATTCATGGTCAAGTCATATAGTAAAACCGATGCCTACTATGCAGCGCCATCGGATGTTTGGGTTGCTTATGTAGAACCTCCTCAACGGCTCGCAACGACCTGACAGACTGTGATGGAGCCATGAGATCTCGGGGATGCATAATGACGTGTAAACGATGAAAGACAATGGGAAAGCGTCGCTATATCAATTTCAAGGTTGGGATCAGCCAGCTGTATGCCCTGTGTGCTGTGGCAGTGCACGTCAACCTTACTGGCATGTTGCAAACCGCTTATTTTGCATAGGTCGACGAAGATATTTCAGAAGCTGTAGCCTTACCATCTGTCGGCCCTGTCAGGGAGTCATGGCGCGTGCGGTGTGGCAGGTGCATGCGTTTCACAGGCTTCTGTTTGGTGTGCACTGGCACACTGTTTCAAGCTGCGGTAAGTTCTGAAGCGAGTGCTGTCAGTCCGTATCTGCACACGACGATAATAAACACAAGGCAGAAGGTAAATTATGCTTTGTAATTGTTACGACTGAAACAGTACAACACATGGAGAGCATTCATGGTGAGCTCAAGCACGGCTATCTGCTACAGCACTGTCCACCACCAGGACGGTGAACCTGCAGCAAATGCTCGCTTGCTTGCAGGCCCCTTGGGTGCTATCGGTGGTTGAAGTTTCCAGTTTGCTGTTGATACTGTTGCTTTTGACACGTCGAACACCTGGCCCATTTCAGTTTCAAAGCAGCTTGGAAGATGTTGTTCTGCTGGGCGGCCTGCGAGCAGCTGCCCTCTCAGCCACATACGCATGGGGCAGTAAACACAGTCGGCTTAGGTAAGGTAGTTTGTAGTAGATGTCTGACAACTTGATGCCTCAACAGTGACGTTTCAACTGTACCACGCCGCTATCACAAGCTCAACCCCCTGTCTGACACCTGCAGGCCATATCTTTTGACCAGCTATGTTACGGGTGTCACCGGTTTCTCGTATGTGCTGGTCAAGGCCTTCTGCTTCCAGTATGTGCAGCCTTGGATACCATCAGCTGCACTCATGGCGACCTTTGCACTGTTCAGCTGTATGCACATTCTGGCAGCCCGGTAAGGTCATTTTGTCACAACACTGCAGGAGGAAGCTGTTTAGACCTTTTTTGTTGTGAATTGGCATGCTAGGATGCACGCATGGCATCTCTGTTTCCTCTGCTGCTATTGAGGATTCTATCAACTGCTGTTGCCCTAGGCTGTGTGATTGTGCTGGTTGACTGGACCAAGTATGCCCTTGCATCTGATGGGCAGCAGACCTACACTGATGTATGGCACACCGGGCTCATTATGTCCGCTCATCCAGGCTCATTATGGCATAACATCGTGTTACCTAAGCTCCTTTTGCGACCAAGATGCTGTCTTGGTGGTGCAGGCACCTTGTGTCCTGGGCCAGGCGCAGAGGTCAGTTGGGACTTGCACCTCTTGAAGGACTTGGCACCCTCAGGTACAAGTCCAAAACTTGCTGAGCAACGTCCGCAAGACTGATTAGGGTGTAGCCTTCAAATAAGTGCACACATAATCAGGGGCAACACTGTTCAGTAGAACTTGGCAAGCTTATGCGCCCAATTGCAACAAGGTCCCTACGTGGTTTGTTTGTGCAGGTACAGCAGTTCTGCTGCATCCCCTGCAGGCCCCTCAGCTAGCAGCAGCCCTGTAGGCAGACCCACTCCCCAGTGGATGCAGGGCGATGATGTTCCTGCAGAGCTGCTGGCTGACCCTGACAGTCAGTTCATTGATGTTGGTGGGATAGTGATTCACTACAAACAGGCCTTCCCACCTCCAGAGCAGTATCCTGGCTCTCAGTGGCCTCAGGACTCAAGCAGCACCAGCACACCTCTTCCATCAGGGGCTAGCAAGCCTGGGAGCGAAGAGAAGGAGCCCAGCTGCACAGCTGCTGCTGATATTGCTGATGGTCGATGTGGTGGCAGTCTGACTGGTGGCTTGGATGCCATTGTGTTGGTGCATGGCTTTGGTGGTGGCGTGTTTTCCTGGCGCCATGTGATGCAGCCTCTGGCAGATGCTTCAGGCGTCAGAGTTGTGGCCCTGGACAGACCAGGCTTTGGTGAGTGGTGTTGGGGACCCCCTGCTTCTGGCACTTCCCGCATGCACTGGTGCATGCATAGTCCAGGACCACTGTCATTGACGTTCCTGCATCCCGAGTACTGCACTGGGAACTTGCCGAGCTCAGTGAATACATTGTGCTTCAGCAGCTGATGCTCCGAAGTTGATGTACACTGCTGTGTCGTGTGTCGTGTGGCCCATACAGGGCTAACATCCAGACCTCCAGTGCTTGAAGACAGCGCAAGAGACAGACAGCCATCACAACAGCAAAAACAGGAGCAGCAAGAACAGCAGCAGCAGCAGCCATTGCTGGATCCTGAGCAGCAGGGAGAGATATGGCAACAAAGGGGTGAGGGCAATCCTTACACCGTGCAAGCTCAAGCAACTCTGGTCATGAGGTTTTGTGAGGCTTTGGGATTGAGGAGGGTGGTACTGATGGGACATGCAGATGGCTGTCTGGTGGTGCTGCATGCTGCAGCTGCACTTGCTATGGCACACGCTGATTCAGAGCAGATTGCTGCTTTGCGCAATGGCAATGGGGCGCCTCAATCCAGTCCTTTTGCACAGCAGGAAACACATACAGCTGCTCAGCAACAGCAGCAGCAGCATCAGGAGGTACAGCGTGTGATGTCAGTTGTGCAGCCAACAACAAGCAGTGATGCAGTGCCGCGTGTCAGTGACAGTACTCAGGAGAGTACTGCTGAGGCTGAGCCTCCACTTGAGCAAGGCCACAGTAGCAGAGAAAGCAGACGACAGAGAGTAGCCAGTGGCTCAAACTTGAGTGAAAGTGAACCAACAGGCCTTGCTAGCCCGGCATCGTCAATCAGTCTTTCATCCATGCTAGCAGCAGCAAACACAGATGCTCAGCCACAGCAGCCACAGCAGCAACTAGACCTGTACAAGTCAAGCAATCTTACCCTCCGTCCGCCTTCAAGCTTGCAGGCATCACGCAGCAGTGACAGCAGCAATGGGCAGCAGCTGGAGGAGCCCTTCGGTAGCAAACGCACCAGAAGCAGCAGGTTGGGCTGGAGCCACAGTGATGGTGGCAGCAGCAGCAGCAGCTACTCCATGCGACTGAGATCTCTGGTACCTTGTGCCGACCCTTGTAGTGTAAATGTGTGTGGTGTTGTGCTGTGTGCTCCTCACCTTCCCAGTCATCACATACAACCCTTCACAAGATTGCTTGCAACCAGCAGTCTGGGGAGAAACATCATACGTCCTTTGCTTCGGACCCAGGTGAGTTGTGTTGGTCTCAGTGCTTGGAGGTTTGAGTCTGATAACTTGTATCTGTGTGCAGGAGGTTCATCACTAGGAGCAGTGGCTGATTTGATCTTCCACAGCGCTCACAGCAGCAAGTACAGGCATATATAGGGCAGCACATTGTGTCTGTGGGCCACCATCAACTTGCAGTAGCAGTGTGTGTTAATGATTGGTGCTTGTAGCTGCTTGCAAACATGCAGCCTTACATGTGTCACATGTGCATGATTAAGTAGCATCAATTTTCACATAGAGGTAGATGCTGTGGTGTGCCATAGCAATATTCAACCAGGAACACAAGCTCAAGTGTGTTGATAATGTATGTTTGCTGTCTAGGTTGGTGATGTTCGTAGTCGATGGTCCTGGTACTGCTCAGACCTCATCACCCCTGAGCTGCTGCAGCTGTACCGGGCCCCACTGCATGTTGAAGGATGGGACACTGCACTGCTGGCCTGCAGCAAGGCCACTGCAGCAATTGACAGTAAGAAGGTGGAGCAGCAGCTGCGCATCATCAGGCACATACCGGCGCTAGTGTTGACAGGTCAGGATCATGTAATGAAGACTGGGTGTCCTCAAAACCTGTGTTTGTGTGATTACTGGGAGTTAAAGATGAGATACATGCACCAGGGGACAAGGCAAAAGCGTGTTTCCTTTCTTATGATGCACAGTTTGGTGGCTTGCTGTACGGCTGAGTGCTCAAGGACCTAGCACAACCTTTTCATCAGTGCACATGCGCTGCAATACTACACGTTCTGCACAGCTTTGCTAGCCTGCATCAAGTGCTCCTTACTATCTGTCCGCTGCCTGTTGTGTGCAGGAGAAGCTGATAGGATTGCACCCACTGCCAAGGCATATACCCTAGTTACATTGCTTCACAACTGTCAGCTGAGCATCATACCCAGGTGTGGGCATCTTCTGCATGAAGAGGCACCTGCTCAGCTGGTGCAGCGAGTGCATTCCTTTTTGATCAGCGGGACACTGCAACCAGCTGGTGCTTATTGAGTATT
The DNA here is from genome assembly GCA_001630525.1 of Coelastrella sp. M60. Taxonomy (NCBI): domain Eukaryota; kingdom Viridiplantae; phylum Chlorophyta; class Chlorophyceae; order Sphaeropleales; family Scenedesmaceae; genus Coelastrella; species Coelastrella sp. M60. The sequence goes on along the minus strand of LWCB01006146.1, from coordinate 1,942 downwards.
GATGTGGCTCTGCATCAGGACAGCTAGGTGAGACATATAGGGTGACCATATCAGTATTTTAAAAGCACAGCTGTGCCGTGCCTGTGTTGTACGTTTTTGCAGCAGCAGTGTCAGAAGTAGTATCATGTAGGATGTTTCAGCAAGCCTCCTGCATGGCATCAGGAGAGTGTTTGTTGTCTATGGTTGGCAGGTGGCCAAGAAATGCAACTTCCTAGACTCTGAGTGCAGCAGAGTTGTTGGCTGTAATCAGAAGTCTCTATACTATACCCTCCATCGTTGTTTCTGATATGAGAGAGCTGCCATCGTAGAGTGTGGTTGACGTTGCAGTGTATCGCAACAGGCTAAGGTTGTCAGACATGCTGATTGGTTCTCCATGCACCCTCCATTGTTGCATTTCAATGAATTGTTTACATGCTTCAGCTGTGCTGTGTTGTGATGTTGTTGATCGTTATTGTGCATGATTATGTTACAGCACACGCCTTTGCTCAGCTGCTTATGCCTACAATGCTGCCTCATGTCCAGAGTGGTTTGTGCAAGTACATCGGCTGGCTTAGCCAGCCCGTGCCTCGTGGGCTTCATGGCTGGAGTGGGTGTTGTTGCTACCACTGGTAGTACATACATGTATGTCAGGTGACCTTGCAAGAGAGGTCATAAGCTGTTTCGGGTGCAAGACAGTGGTAGAGAGACTGGCTTGTGTCACACTAGTACTGTGACACTTGTGGCAGTGTAGTCGATCTTGTGTAAAGCCGAGCATAATAGTCGATCTTGTGTTGAGCGTCCATAAACGTTAACCGACTTGTGTCCTTTTGCTTTGCTTTAGGCAGAAGCCGAACTAAGCCGCTGAACTCAGTGTTTTGCTTCAATTGTACTTGGTCACGGCTCCAATCACCTGATTACTACAGTAGCTAGATGCATTATATAGTATATAGCAACAGCAACAGCTGATTGGGCCGACCAATGCTGGTCGATAGACCATTGCGATTGATTGAACTTGCAGGTGGCATTATGAAGGTCTGTGATCTTTGCTATAGCGACTCCAAGTACCACCTCTGAAGCTGTGCAGACTTGCAGCACTGCTGGGCCACAACAGAGCTCATGAGCAATCACTATCTAGGATAAAATCATCTTGAAAGGGGCCCTCTGCATTGGACAGGATACAAATGGACGTGGTAGACTGCCAGCTTCACTGAAGCCTGTTCAACAGTAAGTTACTGATCAGGTAATGCTGTCTATGGAGAAGACAACTTTGACATTCCAATCATTCCTTGCAGCTGCTGCTGGTGTCAGCATCTAATTCAGAAACTTGATTTCTTCAGGGTTGCAAGCCGAATTGCATCAAATTGAACCCCACAGCAATGTTGATCAGTCCTCCATCTGCCAATAAGTTGTTGCCGTTGATTGCCCTTGGCAAGAGCAAAAATTGGTATCCGACCATGGCTTCTCATAGTGCTTTGTCGAACAGTGTCTGCCCTGCCCACTGAGCATGTGTGTGCACCATGCCACAAAGGCATGGGTGCAAACAAACAAGCGCTTGTAGGCATGAAGATACAAGCTCAGAAGGCTTCTTGATTTGCATCACTCCTATATCCTACACAACAACACGGGGCAGCAGGGCAGCATGCAGACATTATAAGATCCAAATTTACAGAGAACTGTTACCATTCTGGTACTGCAGCAGCTGCAGTAAGCGCAAACATGAAACTGATGTCGTGGGAAGAGTTTTTGACTGTGTTCTCACCTGTGGTCACTTTTTGAAGTGCCGACCATCCTGCCGAAGAGTCTTCTGTGACTTCAGGATAGAGTCGATGTACTTCTCATAATCGTGCACCATCTGGGTGTAAGGGTTGACATGTGTGTCGTCGGTACGGTTGCTGTCATCACAGATTCCTGAACTCTCTGGATCGGCTGTCTGCCTGTTGAGAGGTGCTGAGGAAAACCCTGC
>LWCB01006144.1:0-10510 GCA_001630525.1 Coelastrella sp. M60 | reverse complement strand
TTCGGCGTTCTTTCAACTTGCAGCGTGTCCCAGTACTCACAGTAGCGGCCCTAGTTGCATGATGCATCATCCTGCTGTGCATGTATTCTGTTATGCTTGCTTCGGAGTTTGCTATGTTTCTTATACAGCTGCTAGTTCCGCTACTAGTGCTACCAGGCATGCCGTGCACTTTACATACAAGCAGTTTTAATCCACGAGCAGATACGCATTGATGTGAAACAAAGAACTTTTGAAGGCAGGGCAGGTGACAAGAAACACTTCATAAATAAACTGCAATTCTGCTGGCCCGAATGTACTTTGTGAAGGAAAGTACAATGTAGTTACCGCCGTGCACGATGGCTGAAGATACATCCATGCAACCCTACAAGGGTTAGCTAGCACTGCTAGTAAACGAGCCTTAGTGCCAGTTGCCTGCATTGACCAACTGGTGCAGCACAAGCTCACTGGATAAATCATTTTGGAGTGTGCGAGACTGCTTCTGCTGTCTGTCCAGTCATCATCCATTATATGCTGCGACCTGCATAACGGCAGGTGATTCCAACAAGGTGCACTCTTTCACCTCACTTTATCTGGGTGTACTGATAAAGCCAACCTAATATGCCATGCTCAAGTACCGTATGGAGCTATGACCAGACTCGCTGTTTCTGCATGGCCCTGGGCTGTACCAGATTAATGAATTTCCAGCTCTTCCTCAAGGTCTGTGGCTTCTGAACCCATGTCTTTGTCTGTCTCACAATCACTGCCTGCACCCTCATGCGTCTTGATGCGAGGTAAGTCGCCCAGCTGAAGAAGCAGATCCTCTGACAGATCACCTGGCAACCCAAAAACAGCAAACACGACGCACCCACATTGGTCACAAACAACTCTACAGTTTTGAACTGACAGGACATCACCCACCATTTGCAGGAACAGCATGTTGGATACAGTTCAGTGACGTCAGCGACCAATGCCTTGTACATATAACAAAAAGAGGCAAAATACAGTTGCTGCTGCTTACTCCTAAACTCAGACATGGCCAATGACCCTTGCATTGCTGCTGCTGATGGTGCTGGTGCTCCTGCAGCACCATGGGCAATAGACTGAAGCCTGTTATATGCTGCTGCTGCTTCTCTTTGCAGTATATGCTGCAAGGCCACAAGATCCTTTTGACTTGTCAGAATCTGGTCTAATGGCACCTGCAAGAATGCAAAGTACGTTACGAAAACACAAGATACCCATGCAGCAGATGAAGCCATTACAGACTGTCAATACGCCCTACCTGGGCGCATCTGCTTGATGAGCGCCTGTTGCAGGAAAACATTGACTGCTTCCATTCAAACCGTCCGCACCTGCTCCAAGAACTCTGGACCTTTGCTTGCTGCTTCCTGCAGCACCTGGTAGGTGTGGACAGCCTGCTCATAAGTAGCCTTGTCAAGGCTGACCACTCCGCCAGGTAGTTGACCAGCAGCCAGCCATGCCTGTATGGCAGCACGCATCTCCTCCCACACTTGCAATAACTGTAGATGATTGCCTGTACCTGCAGCCGGAAATTGCATCCATGAACGACCTTTTGATGGCAATGGATGTTGCTCAGCTGTTCAGCATGCAGTTACATACTGTACTGATAGCAATCACGCTGCCAGGCATACAGTATATGTAGGGGTCCCTGTCATCACAACACCGACTAGCAACAGGAAGATGCACTGCTTGGGGCCCTGGCAATGCACACAACCAGATAACTGCCCTTACAGCACCAACATGTCTGGTTTCCAACACGACCAATTTTGCAAGGCATATCTTCTTTGACAGAGTCAAGGCTGACAGTCATCACTGCCCATCAGTTCAACATTCCCACCTGTTATGCATTCCCTCAGGCTGACCTCCCAGGCTCCTCCTGCTGCAAACAGTCCAACAGTCTTGTCTGTTCGCAGGTGCTCATGGAAGTCACGGATGCATATGGCAATGTCACGTGGTATATCAGCCTGACGCAAGCGCCGAGTCCAGCTCTTTCGGTGAGTGCGCCACCTGAGAAGCGGCAGTGACAACGCCTCAGAGACACCAAGAGACACCTTCACATGCACATGCAGAAACCGCCACTGTCACCCCTGTGCTCAACTGATCACTGCTATTCCAGCAGCTGATAGCCTGACCTCTCACCTGTCTTGCACCTCCTTCCAGGGCACCTGCTCCTCAAGCTGTGCCAGCTCCTTGCGCACCTGCTTGACCACCTCTGCCTTACGAGGAATGCCCACACGAGCACCTGAAGTATGACAGTATATCAGCCTTTTGCAGGACACTCTCACAAATAAACCTGACACCACCACAGGCACCTCCATCCATTCGTGCATGAGAAACAGCTGCACCAACCAATCACTGCAGGTTCTTGCCTTACCCTTTGATCCAGACACTGTTGCACCCTTGCATCCCAGCCCTGCACCTGTGAAGAGATTTGCTGATGCAGGTGGCATTGTGATTCCAGCACCTCTGGAGGTGAGGGGTGTCAGGTGACGCATGGGAACATCCAGCACCTCACCACCAACCTGTAGCAGTGACACACAAACAGCTCATGGGTAGCAAGTGTAATACGAGCCTGCAACAGGAGGTAGGGCATATGAAATAAGCTGGCATGCAATGCATGGTGGGCCATGCTGTTGCTCATGTCCAGATTCCCAAGCACTGTACCACCTATGGCTGAAGCAACACTCATCACAACTCGGTTGTTTTATAGGACAGGTTTCAACAGGCCACACTGACCTGTAACTTTACCCATCCGTTGTCAGTGATGTGCAGTACAACACCTTCTCTGCCAACGAGATTGCCTTCGTACTTTTTCTGGTTGGTGGTGATCACAACTCTGGAGCCACCAAACAACAACGGCACCTGCTGTGGACTGCTACAACATCTTCCTGTGTTGTCATGCTTGAAGCTGCTGATAGCAGACCACACAGAGCACAAGCAAGGCAGAGTATCACAGTAACAACCAGTGACAGACCAGCAGTCAGTCCAACAGCTGCTGCCTCCTTGTGTATGCAAGGCAAAACATACACAACACATGTGCAAGACGACCATCAATTGCTTTGTCCTGCTACCTGTCCTTGATGCGAACTTCCGCTCGGGGTGTCATCCCCAAGTCACTCAGGCGCCTGCCAGCCTCTGTGGCCAGACGTTTGGTCTCAGTGGGGCTTCCACTATTCGAGGTCCCTGCTGTGGAGACACCACCAGCACCAGTTGGGGCCCTCCCTGCGGCACTGGATGCTCTCCAATGGCTCTGCATGTAATGCAGACAGCAGGTGCCTAAGGGATGAAAAAAAACTCATGCATGTGGCTGCTGGGTGGCTTCTGACCATCAAGCAGCTGCTGGTAGTTGCTACTGGCTAGGGTGATATCTGACACATGTGCAGACTCATGCCATTGTGGCAGTCACCTGTGCAAGTGATGGTGATGACAGACATCAGATGATGACGCTGGTCTTACATGTCTTGATCATGACAGCCCAGATACAAACCATGCACCACACCGGATTGTTGCTGCAGCAGAATCCTCGCAATACTCCTGAAAGTCTTTTCAAGGCTGTACTCAGGCGCCTCTATGCTGCCTCCATCTGTGTCATCAAGCGTTCTGTTCTCACCTTCAAAACACCCACAGCAGCAGTTGCTGCAGCTAGTACATCCTGCTGCTGGACTGCCTGGGAGAAGCAGCTATCATGTGAAAGGATCTGAACAAGATGGTCCATGCCTACGGCCTGCAACACAGTACATGCAGTCCCTGTATAACACTTTGTAGTAATGTACTGTGTGGGAGTCAGCATGAGCAAGTACTTCAGTATGCTGCAGACACAACATATTGGGCCTTATCATCCTCCTAATAAAGCACAAACGCACATGGAGACGAACCGGGTGCCAGTGATCACTGCAAGGCCCCTTGCTTCAGTACTTTGCTGCACCAGATTGATGTGACACAAACTTATGCACCCATATTCGCATGTTGTTGGTACCACACATGCGAGCAAAGTTGTAATTGAGATAGATCTATCACTGTAGAACTTGTTACCACAGGCAGATGAGGACAGCATGCATTGATGCTTTCGCAGCAGGTGGTCACTGGCGGAGTTGTGCGTGCTTTGCAGAGGTGGCAGCTGGAATACACAAATCATCTGTATGGTGTAGACATGAACGCTGCGAAAGATGTCTTCCCTGTCGCTCAGCTGTGACGATGACAACAGTTATGACTTGAGAGCGGAACGGTGCCGCTTCAGCGGCGAGCGAGGCAGTATGGCCACATACAGAAATAATTGCCAAGAGTGTTCATGTTTAAAATGTTTGGAAGCCCCCTTGATACACTCCAGCGAGTCCAAGGCAGCTGTTGTTACAGCTGTACTCACCTTTGCACTGTCAAGCTGCACGTAGAAAACGATCAGATGCCAAAACCCTCACGTAGTCGCAAACACATCAAAAGCGGTCGTGTAAGGTCGACAGCAGCCAAACCTGGGAAGCATGTAAAGGGTACTGCAAAGGCAGTATTGACAGCTGGGCAGCTGTTCATCAGAGCACAACAAGCATTGGCTTTTGAGAAATATGACACTGCATTAGAATGCATGCGAGAGGCCTTACAGCTGGAACCAGAAAACACAGAGGTTATTGATTCGCTGGGCGCTCTGCTGGCTGAGTTGGGAATGGTGGAAGAAGCAGTGAAGGTAGCAAGGCATACAAGCAACCCTGTACATTGGCCTCCTGGTGGTTGAGGATGCAGAGCGGACATTGTCATCGATACTTGTCCCGCGTGAAGCGTGCCAGCAGAAGATGGTGGCCTGTTGCCGTCCTTCATGCCCAGGCAATTGCTGTGTGACCGTCAAGGTGTTGTCGTACGGGCGTGCATACAACCAAGCTGCCACCTGCTAGTGAGTGATGGGGTACACAAGCAGTGCCCGAAATGTTCACTGTACAACTGGCTGTAACGATGCAGGAGCTTCAGAGATCAGTCATTCTGGCACCTGACGAGGGTTTTGAGAAATACATGTATTTAGGTCAGCTTCTGCAAGGGCAGGAAGCCCTGGAAGCGACCCAGAAGGGCGTACAGCTCCTGCAGGAGGTAGGCAACCTTACACATCGCAGGTTGTTTACAGTGACAGCAGCAACAGCGGCACCTCTTGTGCAGACGACACACCACATGCCCAAGGTTCAGTTTTTCAGGCCAGCATCGACTGATTTCTGTCCTGTGCTTGATCACTTAACCAGCAGAAATGCTTGATGCGTACCGTATATAGTTACAATAGAACATATGCTATACCATGGTTTGCGTCTTAGGGTGTGGAGCGTGCCCAGCAGTTGGGGCATTGCAGTAAAGGCCTCAGCAAGCAGCTGGCAGCAGCACTGTGCTCTTTGGCAGAAATGAAGACCACCTCAGCAGAAGACATATCTGCAGTGAGTGTGTGCCTCTTATTCTGTTGTTCTACATATGGATGCGACACACATGTAGGCTGTAGGAGACGCGTAAGACTGATTGCATGCCCTACCTGCCAAAAGTACATGAGCACAAGCTGCGGCGTATGCACTGCCCAGAAGATGCCTGGTACCTGCTGTATGCATGTGAAAGGCACCAACTCCTTGCAATCATCCTTGCCATGCAAGATTGTCAACTGTATGCACAGCCAAAGCTAAATCTGCTGACAGTATGAACTGGCCTGCCTCACCCTGCACAAAGGTATCTAGTGAAGCGGAGGCGTTGCTTCAGCAAGCCCAGCATGCGGACCCTGACAGTCCTGAACCCTTGCAAGCCTTGTCCAGTCTGCGATACGAGCAGGGCCGAGCAGAAGAAGCACTGCAGCTGCTGAAGCAGAGCATGAGCAAGTGGTTTGAACCCCAGGTCTCTGATGATGATGATGCTTCCGATGATGCTGATACAGCGGGTGCTGAGGAATGGAAGCAGCACGATGTAGCAACTGAGGTGGGCTAAGGAGCGTTTGTGCGCCGGGGGCAATTTGGTCGGCCACATTGGAAGCAGCTGTCAAAGTCGCTGTGGAATGCTGTGTCTTGTATCCAGGAAGGGTTATACCTGGAGGACATCCTGTGCAGCACACCCACTCAAGTAGTTCTCATGTTTAGCTCAGGCAATGCATGCATAAGGACTTGTGTTTTGCGCATGCCAGGCTGAGCTCAGGGCTCCCAAGAAACCAGTGACGATGAGCGAGGAGTTGGAACAAGCAGAGTATGGCGCTGACCATGAGACAGAGAGCATGGTTGAAGAGGAGTGTGATGATATACCATCGTATGAGTTCAGGTTCGAATGCGCCAAGTTGTTGCTAGAGCTGGATGACACAACAGGGACTGCTATCCAGGTGGGTTAAGCCCTAAGCATCTCTGCGAAATGTAAAATTTCTGCATCCCATCTAGTCAAGAGCACGGTTGTTGCAAGTTTGCAGCCATGTACAGTCTGGCAGCATGAATGGCGCAGGAGCTGCAGCTGGCAGTAGCCTCTGCAGTGACATGAACCTATGATGCCATTTGAGTTGGCGAGCTAGCGAGTGAATGGCGCAAGGTACATAAGGAAAGACAGTGGATACTCCGTTGCTCGTTGTCAAACCTTGTGTGAAGTTGTCCAGGTCAATGTTCCAAAGACATCATGTGTGTTGTGTCGATCATGGACACATGCAGGTGCTGGAAGATCTCATTGCTGAGAATGACACCGTTCCAGATGTGTGGCACCTGCTAGCGCTGAGCTATTACAGCGGTGGTATGTTGACCGAAGCTGAAGAGGTCTGCCAGGCCGGTCTCAAGTCACTGAAGAAGCTGCAGCTTGGCCCCGATGCGGATATTGTGTGCTCCTTCGCCGATTTGCAGTCAGCTATACAAGAAGCACAAGCAGCTGTGCAACAAGCTCCTGTCCCTTGATGACAAGTAGTAACCAGTCTCAGGCTGCTCGGGTTGTCGTGGGGAGCTGACGTGCTAAGCGGCTCCCTAATGTTCATTTGGTGGTCCAAACGATTTTCATGGCGCACGACTTCTCTGCGAACTGCATCAACAGCTGGTGTTGAAGAGCCCATGAAGACAACACTCCAGTTTATGGTACACATGCTGCCATAATGTACATGTCAAAGGTATCATTCGTTTTTGCTTCTTGCTTGGTGGGATGCACAACGACAATGGTCAATGGTACTGCTGTTACTTCATCGGCAGCACTGGACACCCGCCTACCTGTATAGAATTAATTTTGAGGATGTCTGCTTTGATTTGCGTTCAATTGTACATCGCTTTCTTGCGGGTGACTGAGACCATCCATCGAGTGCCGCTGGGCAACAACGGTAGTGGTTGTGTCGCCTCGAAGAGTAAACACCGTTACTAGCTTTCTGAGATGCCAAGTAAGCACGGAGAGTCGTTTGCGGGTCTCGATGATCGCTCGGTATTGTCTTGCCTCCACCTGGACCAACATGATGAAGCAGCCGTGCGATCTGCATAAGCACAGTGTGATAGCTAGACGGCAGCAAATCTCCTCCTGAAGGGTGCTTCAATCAACAATTACGCGGCCGATCTGCAGGACGATACCTCTGACAGATTGGTTTGGTAGTGTTGTTGAAGTACAGCAGACATGGCGGGCCTGGGTTGACATAACGGTGACCCCGTGACACAACCTGTGCATGCCAGCAATTGATCTCTGATGCTTTTCTTGGTGTTTACGGATCTGTTGCTCTATTTCACCAATACTTGCATTGCAGATCCAGTGCACTGAAATGTTGCTGTGAAGTGATGCACATGATGCTTCCAAGTGCGTCATCAAAAAACAGAACCAGCCACATGTACTTGTGATCAGCGTTCACAGCTGCAGCCCCTGCCAAGCAGCACAGGCAATGAACAACACAGGCCATGGCTTGATGAAGGGAGCATCATATGGACAGACTTCGCCACTGGCGCACAGCGATTCAGGTCAGTACCACAGCCCGGGCAGCCTTGAGATCCACCCCTGTCCCTTATTTAAACTATTCAGTGTCCGATATCTATACCACTATATTTTTGCTGTTGGATAGCAGAATGTACGCCAAAATGTCTGTGCTGGTAACGTTTGTAAGGTTTCCTGGCCATGAAACAAGACTTAACTTCAACTGTTACAGATGATGAGGTGCAGCTGCGAGAGCAACACTCCAACTTCCGCATGGGATCTGGCAGGCGTCTTCATCATAATGTTAGCAGAGCAGGAGCAGCAGCAGCAGAAGCTGTCACCAGTAGCAAGAAAGGCAGACGACGCTGGTTGCAAGATGGCGACAATGATGCCTACATAGATACATCAGATGTTACAGACCTCATACCTGCTGGAAGGCTTCAAACCTCTGGCCACATAGTACGCGTGAAGAGGAGTGAAGCTTGGGGCAAATTCCTTGCTTATGAGGGGTGCTGCCAGGTGTGTGGTAACTGAGGTGTGTTGAGCCACGTGAATGACCACCACTTGCGCAATTGGCAACCCTGTAACACCAATCAGCAGTCAAAACCAAACGCAGCGAAACCAAATGGCAAAAGCTGACACATGTGCACTGGCGCAGGTGTGTATGAAGGAAGGTGCTCGAGGTGTGAAAGAGGCTGCTTACTTCCTGAGTTCTGGGTGCGAACCTTTGCGGGCAGGTCTTGGCATCAGCAGCTTGCTGTTGCCGCAAGTTTTTGCTCATCACATGGCTGCAGCATTAGGCTCAGTCAACCCTACCATAGACCTTGGCAATGAAATACATTGGGATGATTTTGATGCTGATGACAAAAGACTCAGCGCAGCTGCCTTCATGAACCACATGAGCGTGATGAAGGTGGGTTGCCTTATATGATTCATTGTGCATCTCAGCTGCACAGCAGCAACAACCAAATCCACTGCACAATTCGACCATGAGGTTGGTAACAAAAGGTCATTTTGATGAAAGCAGTGACCACAGTGCTTACATGAACTGCACTGTTGCAATTGCCCCTCTGTAGCGTCTTCATCTGCCCAAGCTTGTGCTGATGCTTCTGACAGGTACGCATGGCTCGGTTGGAGCTCTCCAGCACAGGTAACGTGCTGTCTCGGCTGGTGTGCCGTAATGCAGACTACAGCAGAATCACAGTGCACCTCAAGATGCTTCCAGCGGATCTGACGGCTCCAGTAGACTTACCTTTCAGATTGCGCAAAGACGGTGTCGTGTTGCCTGGTTCCCCTTGTTTTGACCTCCACCCCAACCACCATCATCATGAAGTGCTGCTAGAGGTAGTGCAGGGGGAGGAAGTGCTGGCCAGGTGAGAGGCCTCAGTGCTGGCCGTGTAATGTAGCACCTTGAAGAACCAGAAGATATTTTTAGAGCAGTCCAGGCTTGTCTGCACAATGCAGTCAATTGGCACATTATAGGGCTCATGTGATATGCCGTCTTCTTGCAAAATAGGCAATCAGACATTGACTGCATTAACCCATGATGGACGCTGCAGATGTGTTAGTCGACCAAGCTTTTGTGCTGCACTGAATTATCCATTGAATCGTCTGCATCAGACTGTGTGGTTAGGATGCAGCATAGTGATTGAGTGTTGTTTGCACTTGGTCATCTGCATCCAGAGGCAGAATCCCGTGCAAGCGCTTGTGGCAGATTGGCATGCAGCACTCAGCAGCAGAGGAAGAGGTATATGATGATCATGAGGATGATGCCGAGATGTGCAATGGTGCAGCCAGTGCACCGAAAAGCATCTGTGGCTGGCTGAAAGGTCCTGATGTGCAAATAAGCAAGGGCAGCATTGGGCTGTGGGTCAATGTGTTTGACAGCGGCCCCACGCCTGGCAAGATACTGTTGATGGTACAGCGGACACAGCGGGAAATTCCTGGCACAGAAGCCCCTAGGGAAGAGTCTGGCGGCAGCAAGGGCGTGTTAAAAGTCAGCAGCTGCCAGGCTTACGACTACATCCTGTTGGCTGCACTGAAAGCTCAGGTTGGTTGGCTGGCTGGCTCAGTCTCTTGCTGCTGCTGGATGCAGTCGTTTGAGGTAACTACAGCAGAACCATTAGCACTCAATCGGCCGTATGGCATTGGCAGTATCACTTGCAGCATGGGCCCTGGCACACAAACATGCATCATGTTGCCTGCAGGGATGCAGTGAGAAGCAGCTGGCAGTAACCGGCGAATGGGCCTGGCTTCTGCAAGCCTTTGCCAATCACTATGGTGTTCGCAGTCACTATGCAGTGATGACACATTTGCGCTGGGTGCTGCGTCCTGGTGTTGCCAGCGTGAGCCAGCTGTGCTTCGACCTTCTGGCACGGCAGCTGCGTGGTCTGCTGGAGCAAGATGCTCAAGGAGCACTCACTCAACATGAGGTATGTCAGTTGCTTCAGGGACATGTGCCTGCAACAAATGCAGTGTTCATGACTTTGCCCTTGATGCATCTTGATAGGCCACACAGCTATCCTTCAAGTCAGCAAGGGCAGAAGCTATCCTTGCCTCCCACCCACTTGCTGCCCTCTTTGCCTTACTCAGTCCACAATGCTGACCACCATCAAGAGAGACACTGAAGAACTTCTGAAGCTGGCCTTTGAGAACTACTATC
>LWCB01006140.1:0-10971 GCA_001630525.1 Coelastrella sp. M60 | reverse complement strand
CCTGCCGCTTTCAGGAATGAGTGACTCATTCTCAAGCTCAGGCAGCATTGGCAAAGCTGCAGGACAGGCGAGTGGAAGACAGATGGCAGAAGCTGTAAACAGATCGCATGTGAAAGTAGGTTCCTTGGGGCACCAAGATGCAGCGGGCTGAGAGCGCGAATGCAGGAGGGAGTCTGCTGCAAAACACATCAGGATACCAGGCTGATGCAGGTCCACGTCATGTAGCATCTACACGTGTAGCAGCCCCGTCCTCTGTCACTAACTTCGTTCTCAGGCTCAACTGAAGCCTTGGCTTACCTGTCGCTGCGGCATCCTGTGCTGCAGTTGAAGCCTCATCTGGCCAAACCCACAACAGACCTCCAGCTACTGCTGTGGGGAATGATGTTGCACAGCTGCGTCTGCTGGCACAAGCTGTAGCTGCTGATGTGGCGTCAAGAGCCTGGGGAATAGCAGTGCACTGGCCACTACCCTGTAGGACAGAAAGATAACACAATAACCCTCACAGTTTGTTGACAGGCGATGCCAGCTGCTGTTGTCTGAGGACAACATGGCACAGCAAGCAGATCATGCAGAATGATGTTCTAGACTATTTCCTACAGTCTTGTGCATCCTTGCTACTCATGTGCAGCTGCTCATGCTGGATATTCATCCTGCAGTCACCTGGAACCTCCAGCCATGATAGGCACACACTATCTCTCCTCTGTCCTTATCAACAAAGCCATCACTCAGAGTGGCAAGTCTGTGAGGACATCTGTCAGTAAAGCAGTGCCAGCTGCCAGAAGCATCACACCACAGCACATAGTCCCTGGATGCGCATCAGGAACAAGCAGTGTGGTTGCAGCAGTGAAGCGCATACAAAGGTTCAGAATACGGAACAAGCATGTAGGCACAGCAAAGAGCCATGGCACAAGTTGCAGTATTGACCCGCTCTTGACAGCTGAAATAGCTCTGCGATGCACATAGAACAAAGGAGACTCGCGGGTACACTTACCTGCCCAGCAATGTGAACTTGTTTGGTTTGTCAGGATCAAGGTTCTCAACAGCAGCTGCAGGATACCAGGCCTGGTCAACAAGAACAGTAGCAAAAAGAAGACACGGGGAGATGGACTTGGTTATGCTGTTGTATCGTCAAAGCAGCAGTTACAATTCGGAGTAACAGGTGACATACATTTGCACTGTGCTGCTTGATGCAGCGCTGCTGTTGGCAGGACTCCTTGCATGGTGTGATAGAAGCTATCATGATGTGGTGCGATGGCTGACGAGACTATCGCCGTCACAGAAGTATGTGAGATCACACGCTGCGACCATTCCTTTGCATTTGGCGTAACCAAACTGGCTGATGCTTTGAACAGCACAGGCTACACCCTGAACACTTACCTTGGTCCAGCTGAATTGCTGCTGCGGCGCGGGCTGTTCGATTACGTCTCGACTTATCTCAGAAGTTGAAGTCTCTCTGGTGAGCTGTGCTGTCTTTGTGGCGACAAGTATACGTTCGTGATTACTCAAGTGGAGTGCAGTTGCTAGACCTTGTGAGGTGCAGGGTCCTGCAGTATCATGCGCAATTCAACAGTATTGCAGCATAAGTAAGAAGTGTTTCTTCATCTCGACTGCATGACGCCTGAGAAGAGCAGCATGGCGGGGTAACTCATCGAGCACTGCTCACCACAACGACCAAGTACTGGCTTCCAAGCACTGGGTGCTCTGCCAAGGCCCAAAGTTGTTTTATGTTGCATCATTGCTACTGTTTTGCGAGTTGGTAATTGAAACACGTCGCCCTTGATGAACACCTAACGCTGGTTCCCTCCCCGCCTATGTGGTGGTGCGGTAAAACTGGTCTCGCACTCCTGCAGGCGCTGGAATGATACACGTTTGATAACAGGTGTTGACCAGTTACTGATATGACAAGTCCTGTAAATGCACGGCTTACAGACACCGATATCTAGGTTTCACGGGTACGAACGAATGAGTCAGCTGCGTGTTACCGTCGGGTCTGCACCAGATTTCGGATCCCAGGCCATATGTAAGGCTCTAGAACCTTCTCCAGGCAAAAACACGTCCGAATTAGTACCCCAGAATCCGAAATCGGACCCCAGCAGGCCTCTGGATATCGGACAAACCCGAAACTTTGGGTCCAGCGGTAACACTGGTCAGCTGGGCGTGTAAGAGGGTTTGAACTCGCTGACCCAAGACGCAAGCCATGATGTGTTCTATGTGCATTGCTCATCTTTGCTACCATAATCATGACCGCTTCACAAGGTATCTGTCCCACTGTGAATGAATTGCATAGCATTTAAAGCCTTAGCCCTGCAACATACACTAGAAGCAGCAATATGATCAGCTTATTGCTGTGATTGCATGCATTTTGCTGCACAAGACAAATCATTTTTTTCCCACTCTTTATCAGATGCCTGTGATTGAGGTACCGTATCTCATTCTGTACAGAATGATTCTGTAACATGTACAGGGCCCGCCACCCAGAGCCACGTCATCAAAGCATATATGCTATATAGGTTGTGCTTCAAAGAACCAGTCCTCCAACAACAACCTCGAAAGTATTACCGCATACGCGCAGCTAGATGCAAAGAATGGGGGTCAGAATCTGCAGCATAGTCAGCTGCAAATCCCTTGTACCCACTGTGTCCCACCAGAAATACAAGTCATTGAATGCAAAAGCCCAAGCGTGCGCCATGCGGATGCACTCATACATCTCACTGCCTGCCCATGGAGGCTTGTAACTTGGCTCTGATGCCATCCATCCACCCCATACTCCTTAGTGTAACTCGGCCCCTACCAGCATTGATAGTTAGCTGTCTGACAACACTGCCCCTACAACTGCCATTGCTACCAATCAAAACAGGTCCTGCTGCTGCTGCAGAGCTGCTGCTGCTATTCTGGGCCTTACAGCACCCACTGCTACCTCCTGTATCACAATCACTACTGCCAGCAGCAGCGGGGGGTGATGATGCTGCTGCCAGATCTGCAACCTCACCTGCTGCTTTATGCAGTCTGCTGGAGTTGAGGCTGCTGCTGCTGCTGCTGGTACTGCTGGTATGTGGCACAGCATGATCAAGCTGCTGCTGCTGCCGCTGCTGCTGTAAGTGCTGCACTCGCTGCTGCTGCTGTTGCCAGGCGTTACCGCTGCTTTGCCCTCCAGTCACACCTCGCAGACTGCTGCTGCCAAGCTCACCAGTCACCTAACAAACAAACAGACGCAGCAACAACCGTGTCCAAGTCAGTTGCAGGCAAGGCTGATCATTGTCAAACATAAAACATTGCATCATGCTTCACCCAGTATGCATTCCATCATCAGCAGCAGCAATGGTGGCAACGATGCAACTACCAGCAGCTCATCTACAAAGCAGCACTCACCACACCTCATGTTGACAATGTTTATCCTGCGCAGCTGATATGCCAGATAGAGACTGTTATTGTATCATTGTGCTGTTATGGCTAGTCATCATGATTACTACTGTCATAACGGCAATGATGGTGCAAACAGTCACGTCACTTTTACATGCTGCCACTCTGACATTGTCCCCTACCTTGAGTGCTGGGTCCAGATCTATCCCTCCTGCTGCTGCCACTTGCAGTGTCACTGCTGCCAATGGACTAATCCAGGCTTCAATGTTCCCACCACTACTGTCAACCAACACGCGACCAAACTGCTCATGAAGATGAACCTGGATATGGCGGCGGCAGCAGCAGCAGCGGGTGGAGCAGAAGTCCGTGTGGCCTTGTCGGCATTGAGGTATCTGCTCACCTCCTAATACACACCTAGCTATATACATTGTTGTTGTAAGTCTGTTGCAGTGTATGCTTAGCTCAGACAGTGGCTGCTGCTGCTGCTGCTAGTAAGATTATTATCACAGTGCTATTTCTGCTGCTGCATTTGCTGTACTGTTTAGTCCTACCTTGATGTCACCTCCGGCTGACAATATGCTTGCATTTCCCTCCAAGCCATCAACAGTCAACCTGCCCCCAGCACTGTCTACTGTTGCTAAACCATCACATGACATGTGACCAATTGTCAGATGACCTGCACCACTGAGAATGTTTGCCTTCTTGCCATACAGGGCATTGATGCTGATATCGCCGCCTTGGCTGAGGAGGTCAGCATCTAAGCCGAAGACTCGACTCAGAGTGACTGAGCCACCACCTGAGTTGAGTCGTAGGTGAGATGCACTCAACTCCCCAACCTGGGAGTATTGGTGTGCAGTGGTATACAGCAGCAGCAGCAGCAGCAGCAGTAGCGGCAGCTTTGAATAGGTGTTTGCAGTCGTGTGAACCAGCAGTGTTGTCTGACAATAACCATCTGCTAACACATAGACTGACAGTATGCTTCCTTGATGCAATCATGCAGTCTGCAAGCAGGAAATGGGGTGTATATGAGTACTTGCAACAAACCTGTTTTATCACTTGTTACATTACATTGTTATCTGACACCCACCTGTATGTCTCCTCCTCTCCCGCCTTGTCCAGGCTCTGTAGCCGAGTTGATTGCTGCATTTGTGGCCTTGCACCGCTTCACTGTTATGGAACCACCTCGACTGGTGACCTGCATCTCAGCCTCGTTGAGTTGATGCACTGAGACAGCACCACCAGCAGTAGACACATTCAGACTGCAGAAGCGACTGGGAATGGCAGCGGACAGTTGAGCGGCGCCTGCTGCTGCTGAGGTTTCCACGATATCTGCAATGTGAAAGTGTCAACAGACTGGTGAGGTTACTTGAGTGCTGACCACGGTATGATGAGGTCAAAGAGCAGCTCAGCAGTTGCTGCGAGCTGCAGTGGTAGGATGCAATCGCAAGTGTTTAAGATAATTGCTGGAGTGGTCATGTACTGTGACATGTAGCAGTGCAGTTGCAAGCTGCTGGACGATGAAGGTGTGCAAAGGATACGACACAGGCACCAAGACGGCAACGGTTGCTTCAGAGCTGCTGCATGCCTCATCTCACCCATAATAGCGTTTCGGGCATTGCCGAGCAACTGTACCGAGAATCTGTTGCCGCTATTGCTGCTGGATGTGCTACTGCTGCTGCTGCTGCTGTTGTTGTCAGTGGATAGTGCCGCATCTGCATTGTGCGTCTGCACGGTAACATGCGATAATCAAGAAACCATGTTGTTGAACTATGAGATTCATTGGAACAGTCACGTTGGAGTTCTCAGGCTGTGTCCAAAAGCTTCGTTTCCCAAATATTATTGCGGCCGACATGCTGTACAGCCCAGCCTGAGACCTGCAGGTCTGTATAGAACTAGATAGTGCATTAAACACCCCATATCAACATCTTGTGCAACATTGCGCAATCAACAAGGCCTGAAAGAATTAAGATCCACCTGAACTGAAACTGCATCTTCTGCTCCATTGCTTATGTTCACTGCTGTCGCTGGATGTGTGCAGCAGATATGCACGAGGCTGCCTGGTGCGATAGGATAACTGTCACCAACCACAGCCTGTGTTGATGTTGATCGCGGCAATGAGGTCAACCAGGGCGAGATCGCCCTGGCAGTACGGGGTGCGCGAATCAGCATGCTGTACAACCTCATCGCCATCTCATGGTCACCTGCCTGGATCAGACTGGTTACCGAATATGTTTGTCACTTTGCAATGTCAAACAAAGAGAGACATTTGCTTTGGTGCATGCCTTTGCCAGATCGTGGACGAGAAACGAGGTACCCGTTAGAGTACCTATGACACCTGTCGTGCTAATCTGTGAGTGTTGGGGCTTTGACAGCGTGCATGCCGTACAAAGCCGTTGTTTAGTTGCATATATCACTTATCCATACTGCGCTGCTGCAAGCCGCTTCATGTACGGTAGCCCACGGCAAGTCTAAAGCTGTACGTGAGAATGATGTTGATAGCCTACCTACGAGCAGCTATTCACAACTATGTCATAGGAACTGCACTGCAGGTGAGTTACCAAAAACAGGATCCCGTTTCTGATCATGACGAATTCGACACGCTCCCATGTCAGTGCATGACAATGTGTGTTGCAGACGTTTTTGGTGCGAGATACACCGCCTCTGGAGGATATCGGGTCAGACGTAAAAGGCTATACGATCATCGTTACAGGACCCACCAGGCAAGTTGGGGCTGGGCTGCCAAGGACAGCAAGTGCTCAGTTACTGCTGCTGGGTTGCATTGTCATGGTGCTGATTCAGGTTCGATGCTGATCGTCATTATACATTGCTGCACTAGACTGGACGACATGTCTCACCAGCCTGACAATGGTGACATCTTACTGTAGTGGTATCGGCGAAGCAACAGCAGCTGAGCTTGCCAGGCGAGGGGCACATGGTGAGTCAACTACTATAGCAAACCCTGAAAGCAAACATGCCAGGTCCCCATAATGGACAACAACACAGAGTGAATGCAGCGCTAACCACATGCAAGCGCTCATTTGCTTCCAGATCTCTGGGATGCACGGACAACTACATCTGCATGGGGTGGTTGCCAGTGACGCTTGGCTGTGTCTTTCACGCGCTCATCACACCATGCATTGCTTGGACAAATCCCGTCCGCCTGCATTCAACTGATCTGCGTGCAGTGGTCTTGGCATGCCGTAGTCAGAGCAAAGGTGATGCCCTGATCAAGCGCCTCACTGCCCAGGCGGCAGCAGAAGGTCGGCCAGCTCCTTCTCTCGAAGTCAGTTTGCTGGATCTTGCCAGCTTTGAGTCGGTACAGCACTTTGTGGAAAGATGGGAGCAGCAGCAGCGGCCACTGCATGCCCTTGTCAACAATGCTGGCATGTACAACATGGGAGGTGGGTTACCAGAGATCACTTCATGATACCCCCCATGGTATTGCTAGATACAGCTTCAGCTACTGCATTGCGCCCAACACTGCAATGCTGGTCTGTTGTACTGTCTTGAATGCATGGGGTTCAAGAAGTCATAATCTTTCTGAGCTCTGTCATCTGTTGCTGCTGTTGTCAGTTGGTCGCAGTGAAACAGCAGACGGTGTGGAGATTCACATGCAAACAAACCATCTGTCTCACTTTCTTCTCACACTGGGGCTCCTGCCAGCACTCAAACGGGCAGCACAGCAGCAGCAACAGCAGTGCCGAGCAGCACCTGCAGGACCTGAAAGCAGCAGTAGTGGTTATATGCCACGTGTTGTACAGGTGGCATCAGAGATGCATCATTTTGGCTACCAGCTCAAGCAAGACCCATTGCAGCAGCACTCATACTCTGGTGCATGTGCATACGGCAACAGCAAAATGGCGCAGGTGCGAGTGGAGGCATCTGCCTTGGTTTGGCAGATTGCTCCCGATGCAACTGTGTACAGCAGCGTGAACATGTACCACATCACACCACATCACCTTGCAGTAGAGTACGCGCATTCTGCTTTTGTTGCATATTGCATTGGAGTATCTATGCTGTGGCAGCACAATCTACTCCGTCAATAGCAGTAAATGCATGTGTGCCTGCCGCCATGAGTGAGTCTTTGACGTTGGTAGCACTGCCATGTGTTGCTGCAGTTGCTGTTTGCTGTTGAGCTCAATCGAAGGCTGTCAGCATCTGGTACTGAGGTAGCTGCCCTGAGCTTGCACCCCGGCAATGTGATGTCAGAGGTTGTGCGCAGTCTACCAGCAGTGATACAGAAGATGTACAGACTGCTGCTGAAAAGAGTTTTGCTGACACCAGAAGAAGGTCAGTACGCTGGCAGCTGCCATGCATGCCCACAAGCACTCAGAGGCAGAGGAACTTGATTACTCTACGTGTTTCTTGTAGAAAATTGAGTCCGTAGTTACCTGCTGGTTGGGTTTGGCTTTCAGTGTTGCGCACTTGCAAGGTACAAAGGACTCCACTGTGCCTCAAGTTTGCAACATTGCAGCATATACAAGCATTTGCTGTCAATCAAACTTTGCAGCAAAAACAGTAGTAGCAGATATCGTCACTGTCATACATCCTTACCATTGCAACATGCACATTTGTGTGCTGCAGGAGCTCGAGCCTCTGTGTATGCAGCTACTGCTCCAGAGGCTCCTGCAGTAGCCGCAGACACCCTGGGGTACTTCAACTGCAATGCTAAGCCTACTGCTCCAAACCAGGCAGCAGGGGATGCAGAGCTGGCTGCTTGGCTGTGGGAGTGGTCTAAGCAGCAGGTCAAATTGCCACCACAGTGGGACGTGCTTGCAGGACAATGAGAATCACAACATTGGACAACTGCCAGACAGTCGTCAGCCTGTAACAATGCAAATACTTGGCAGAAGAAGAAAACCGGGATTTGCAAGCGTTCAGGGTGCCTGGAACACTGAGGCTCAGGGTATCATATGTATCAATTGTGATGTATCTGAGAGAAATCTTGTTACAACAGATCTGAGGTGTAGCCTGAGGATATGGTAATCCCATCACTGGTGAGATGACCATTTCAGTGGGGACTTCCTGGGCAAGCGGGACTGCTCTTGGCAGACAAGTTGTCAAAGTTTGCTTTCTTGTCACACAACTTGTGACGACCGTCAAGATGGCTGTTGATGCATCATGCTTTTCGCCTCACTGGGTATTACACTAAGGGTGATAATAGGCTGTCATTGACAGCGTTCTTCACCTTGGGCGGCAGAGTATTGACATAAAACTGTAACTTAGCAAATGGTTTGCAGACGCTGAGATTGCGTCTGACCTGTGGCTTCACAGTGAGGCACTGCCTCAAACTGCAGAGCAAGGCTTGCTCTGCAGTTTGACAGACACTGACTGCCAGTTACAGTCAGCCTGATCATACTAGGCTGCTGGGCGAGAGATAGATTTTGATTGGGTAACTTCTAGGCGAGTCAGTCCAAGGTGGTGGTGAAGTTACCATGTTGAAAGTGTTTTATGTATGTTGGCGAGCTAGTGCACACATGAGCTGTGTCAGGCACATTATATGTTGCATGACCAAATTCCGGTTTACATGATAGACACTGCGCTTGTTGGCTCCTTACGGGTGATAACCCTTAAAGGGTAACTTGTAGTAGTAGTAGTAAACAGCAAGCAATAAGGGCAATGCCAATATACTGCACAAGTAACTGCACAGCGCCCTGCCCCTCCTCCTTGCTGTCTGTGTGCCAACCACCACACCTGACTGTGAACCTTCCACCTCTGCATTGTGCTGGGACAACATCGGCTGTGGACTGCACAGTGGTGCATTTACTGTTACACAAAGGCAATGCACGTTGGGTTGCTCACAAAACATCTTGCTGGGATATACTCACTGCGGCCATGGCTGCAGTGGGGCACCCCAAACCGAATATCAGATCTGTTGTGATCTCCTTGCTGTCACGTGCATGCACCTCACTTTCAAATTGATTATATACCAGACTGATACATGTAAAGGTGCTGCCAGTAACAGCGTGACATGCTGCGACTTGGCAGGAGGGCACCCTGCTGAGCTTCCCAAGTGCTTGTCCCTCTGCTGTAAGCTGCTCAGCAGCATGATGCTGACCATTGCAAAAAGTTCTTCACTATCAACACCTGGCACTATGCCAATATGCCAGTATCATGGCACCATGTTCTGAGAAAAGGGGGCGGATGACATAGTGAATGCTGCTACTGTCAGCCTGACTGCTGCTTACTCAATCTTGACAAGCTCTGTATCAAAGATCAGTGTAGCACCACCTGCATGCACAGAGTGCGCATTTCAGTATCACCAGAGAGCGCAAAAGCAAGGGAAATGTACATCAGATGCATCGATAGGAACCACTGGGAACAGCAACATCTGTCAGCATGCACACTACCAGAAATGCATGAACCCAGGCAACTGGCGGTGATAGGCAATGCACAGCTGAAATGGGGTTTCCATGTATCAGCATGCCGTCCTGCAGTTGGATCCATGTCTTGCTGACATCACAGCCGTTTGCTGCTGTTCTGCAGCAGAGCATCATGCAACGCTTTGTGTATATGTCACGAATTCAACAATGCACAGTGAGAACACTGATGGTGGCATCCGGGACACCAACTCACCAGGAATAGATGGTGGTGCTCCACTCTCTCCATAGCCCAGATGTGGTGGGATCTTCAACTTGCGCTTCTCACCAATACTGCAACAATGTGTCCATGGAAAGACTCGATTAGCCTTGCAAAAGCCACTGGACAACACTTTGCTCTGCTGCTGATTCATCACCGCTGCTGAGCACTTGGGTAGCAATACAACATCAAGGTAAGCACGAACAGCGCACAGGGGCAAGAAAGTGCATACGTGACCTCCAGTAACAACCAATCTGTCGGACCAGCTGCTCACCACATCCCACTTATGCCCTGATCCCAACCCTTGATGACATTCCCAGCTCCCAGTTCAAAGGCGATGGGATCATTACGATCTAGACTACTGTCAAACTTGGTGCCGTCCGTCAACTTGCCCTGCAAGTACAGCATCATAACATGGCTGGCCTGATATGCCATATAGCCAAGGAAAGGCCATAACAGCACATGTTCCACTTGGCATGTTGCCAAGGTACAGTTGCTGAACAAACAGCCTTCTGAGCCCTGCTTCTACAACAGATGCTTTCGCTTATGCTCAGTGCCTACCGTGTAGTGCACGTGCACTCTGTTCCCTGGCTTGGCCTTCCTGGTGCACTCCTTTGGCCTGAACTGCAAGTCCAATATCACACACTTTTCAATATAGCTGTTGAGAGCAAAGTGATGCTTGCAAGCATAAAGCTGCGCTGTGGAATTGTCCGAAACTTGTGCGGAGACACTCATTGGCATATATCGTTTTGCAGAGTAAGAGGGGTGTGGGGCTGGACATCACAGCGGCTCAAGCAGACGGCAGCAGTTATTGGTGAGGCAGCACAACCGCTTATCACGTCGGCAGCTTTGCGAGCGAGTACACCTGCAGCCGGGCCTGAGACATTTCCCACCTTCACTCCTATCTGCAGAGATGTCACATCCTTCTCTACCTTGGCGTAGGCCACGGTAGTAGCCCCAAGGAGAACAACGAACACAACAGACAACTTCATCATCTTGCAAGCCGTGTCCCGTGCAACCATTAGCTCCCAC
>LWCB01006130.1:0-19142 GCA_001630525.1 Coelastrella sp. M60 | reverse complement strand
ATGAACGCACAGTTGGCGCTGCTGCTGCTGCTGCTGCTGTTGTTGCTGCTACTTGATTTCTGCGGGTATCAAGGGAAAACCTTCCCGCAGTAGCCGTTGCTGCTGCTGCTGCCGCTGCTTGGCTTTGATTGATAGCAAGTCCCAGATCACTGCTCAGCTGGTTGGGGGCGTTTGAATGTTTTGAATCTGTACCAGGAGGGTACCCGCCCCAAGGCCTTAATGATGGTATCTGCTCCTG
Source organism: Coelastrella sp. M60 (assembly GCA_001630525.1). Classification (NCBI taxonomy): domain Eukaryota; kingdom Viridiplantae; phylum Chlorophyta; class Chlorophyceae; order Sphaeropleales; family Scenedesmaceae; genus Coelastrella; species Coelastrella sp. M60. The sequence continues at coordinate 18,904 of LWCB01006130.1, read as the reverse complement.
CTGCTGCTGCTGCTGCTGCTGCTGCTGTCCTGGTTGTGAGTTGAGATCAGATAAACTAAACCTCGTCAGCAGCCCTGCGTGCGGTGGCGACAACCCACCACCACCAGCAGCAGCAGCAGTGCTGCTGCCAATGAACCCGGTTGACACAGAACGAGATGGCAGCAGCTGCTGCCCAGCAGCACTGTGACTGCTGCTGCTGCTGCTGCCAGCACCAGCAGTAGCAGCACGAGGAATCCTCATGAAGGGCACTGCAACTTGAGCCTTTGCTGCATCAGCAATCTCAGCAAGCATCTGTAACTGATCAGGAGCCAGTGCAGCAAGTGCTGGAGGAGGCTGACTACTGCTGCCAGCTGTTGCCTGCTGAAGCCACTCAACCTGCTGCTGCTGCTGCTGCTGAGGAACCCCTGCATGCTGCTGTTCAGCCTGCAACTCCTGCTGAGGGCCAACACCGGTGGCAGCAGCAGCAGTGCTAGCAGCAACTCTGGTACCTGGTGGATCACTGGGCGTCCTGCTAGTACTGCTGCCACCACCACCACCAGCAGCAGCAGCAGCACCCGTCCCAGATGAGCCCAACTCCCTGGCGCTGACAGCCTTTCTGACCATCCTGTGTAGGCTAAACTTCTTTGCTCCAGGTACAGGAGACACAGATGTGGGATGCACTGCCCCACTAGGTGCATTCGCTGCTGCTGCTGCTGCTGCTGCTGCGGCTGATTCATTTGGCCTACTGCCCGGAGCACTACTCCTGCCAGTAACCACACCCCAGGCAGTAGCAACAGCACGAGGCATCGGTCGATGATAACTATCACGGGCTGCTGCTGTTGCTGCTGCTGCCAACGCAGTGTATGCTCGTGCATCAAGGGAGAACCTGCCCGCTGCTGCTGCTGCTGCATTGTTTGCCTCTGCCGCAGACTGCAAGTGCCGCTGACTTGTATTTCCTTCTATGGCAGATACAGCAAATGGTGCTGCTGCTGCTGCTGGTGCTGGTGCCTGGGGAGATTCTGGCACAGGCCTCTTTGCTGTGAAGCTGCTAAACTGGTGAACAGCAGCAACAGGCCGCAAGCTCGCTGATGGCAACGGCTGAGACAGCAACTGCTGCTGCTGCTGTAGAAGCTTGGCAGCATCTGCTGCTTGTTCAGCTGCTAGCAATCCACGGCTTTGTAGTAAAGGCCCTGACCGACTATCCTGCAGCGGGGCAGCAGCAGCAGCACTCACGACTTGCTGTCCAGCTCTGCTGCTGCCAGCAGCAGCAGCAGCAGGATTCGCCTCAACCTGCCTGCTAGGTCCAGCAGCAGCAGCAGTGACAGGCCTTTCTGCCATGGCACGTTTTGCCAATGCAGCTTTGAGTGACAGTACTGCTGCCATCGCAGCAGCAGAACCAGAATGCGCCGCACGGCTTCTGCTGGCACTGCTATCTGATGTTGGCTCCATGCCTGAGCTGCTGCTACTGCTGCTGCCATCAGGACATGACATAGATGGGACGGACGCAGAGCGGCTATGCAGCAGCGGAGACTGCTGCTGCTGCCGGCGCTGCAGGTTGTTGTCCATCTCTGGTTGCTGATCGAAGGAGAAGCGTACTTGCTGTGGCGGCCTATGCTGTAATGCTGCTGCTGCTGTGTCGTGATGCATATACAGCTGATGAGATGGCTGCCGACTTGCTTGCAATGCATAAGATGCTGAATAATGTTGGAATGGTATCTTGGACTGTTGCTTAGCTGTGTCGGATTGCTGCCCAGGATAACGTCCTCTGAGAGCCATGCCCCCCGAAACCTGCTGCTGCTGCTGCTCAGCCGCTTCAACAGCTCTACAGGCAAGCTCAATGCTTCTCCTGCTGCTGCTGGCAGACTCAGTACTAGGTCTGCCACTGTTCATGCCTGAACGCCTGCCAGCCTGGACGTTGATACTGCCACTGCGCTGCTGTTTCTCAGCAGCCGCCGCAGCAGCAGCAGCAGGTATACTGATCTCAGGCACTGCTTCTGACAACATAGAGTTGGGTATCATTTGCACCTGATCAGCAGCAGCACACGCTAACAGGGGCTCTGACACTGCTGCAGCATGACTGGCCGGTAGCACTGCTGCTGCTGCTGCTGCTGCTGGAGCAGCACTGCAGCTGACCTGGCCTAGAGCAGTAGACTGCTGCATCGGCTTCACCGATGCTGATGTTGCTACACCACCCTTATCAGCTGTATCAGCTCTAGCACTGCTGTTGCTGTGTGGCAGCGACTGCTGCTGCTGCTGCTGCTGCTGCCCTGGAACAGGCGCTATAGCTCTTGCTGGACCTTGTTCACCACCACTTACTCGTACATTACTTGCAGCAGGTACAGCACATGTATCATCTGCCACTGCTGCTGCTTCTGTTGCCGAGTCCCCACCACTCGCCGCACCACTATCAGATCCTGCTGTAAACAACCCCTTGGGCTGCAAGTGCATCGCCGCTCCATATAACACACATCTTGGATGAGCATTAGATGTAGAATCATACGTTTCATCAACATACATGCTCTTGAAGTCACCACCGCTGCTAATGCTGCCATGGTCATGCTGCCGCTGCTGCTGCTGCTGCTGTACTACATAGCTGTCATCTATCGTCGGCAACTTTCGGTCGGGATGGAAGTCCGGAATGTATCTATGACCAGCCACGCCATGAATTTTGACATGATCACTAGACTCGCCAAGCCTCAACATATCTGCTGAATCAATGCTGATACTCATCTGCTGCAGAAGGTGACCAGGAATGTGCTCCTTGCTGTGGTGCTGCCCTTGATGGGGCATGACCTGCTGCTGCTGCTGCTGATGATGATGGTAATGGTGTCCCTCTGCAGCATGTGATGGTGCTGTTAGAGGTAGCCACTGTTGCTGCTGCTGCTGCTGCTGCTGCTGCAATCCTGCTGCTGCATGTCCACCGGCATCAGCATCCAGGGGTTCAGCTATTGGATTATCGCTTGCTGCACCAGCACCAGTAGTAAATTGCTGATTCGCCATCACAGTAGCGCCCTGCAGGTCGCCTGTCACTTTGCAGCCCGCGCTACCTGTATTGGATGTAATACTGCCAGACGCTGCTGCTGCTGCCGCTGCTGTTGCATTGGCAGCAGCAGAAACAGGTGCAACTACGTCTAAGACTTGTGGTGCCGCAGCTGCAGCAGCAGCATCTTGATGCCGTTCAGTCTGATCGTCCAACTCACCCAGAATTTGCTGCTGCTGCTGCTGCTGGCTGCGAGCGCCTTCAGAGGACTTTACTGCTGCAGGCAGGGCTGATACAAATGCTGCAGGCTGCTGCTGCTGCGGCTGTGGCAGCGGTCGGTTGCTAGTGGCTGGCTGACTGCTCGCCAGGGTCATATTGCTGACACGTTCGCTCGAGAGTGTTGCACTGCTGCTGGCTGCTGCTGCCAACAGACGCTCTCTGAGGCGCTGCAGCTCTGCAAGGATCTCTTGGAAGGAAGGTCTGATGGATGCATCACTTTCCCAACACCTATGATTGTAACACGCATACAGATAAGATCTGTAGATTGCAACTGTAACACGAACAGATGAGGCCTCCAGATTGCAATTGACAGATGCATAAATAATGTCTCTAGATTGCAAAGGTGAGTGATAAGGTCACATACAGATAACGTATCTAGATTTGAACAACATGACCAATGCTTCACTTGTCTAGATATAAATGGGGTATAACTAAGCCACAGGGGACATACTCGCATGACAGGAAACAGGAAAGATCATGTATTACAACTGCTCAGCATGAGCCTCAGCTGAAACAAGCGGCTTAACTCCATGACCACAGTGTAAACAGTTGTGCCCACCTGCAGGCCAGCAGCTGGTACTCAAACGGACTTCCCTCCGGAAACTGCGGTCGTCGCTGATTGTGCGCGACTTCATGACCCAGCAGCGCCCTTGGAATGCCCTTGAAGGCATGACCGCCGCTGTATAACTCCCACAACAGGATGCCAAACGCGTATACGTCGCTATTGCGAGACAACTTGCCTTGCAGCATGACCTCTGGAGCCATATGGGTCATAGTGCCCTGAGCAAACAACAAGCAAGCTTTCCTTACTAAGCAAAGTCGGGCGAGTCAAACCATGTTGACACCTGGCCAGCCATCACACAACACAATTTACACGTGTTGCTTGTGTATAGAACCGCTTGATCTGACTGTGTCTCTCAATGGTATCACTTCTCTACGGCTGAATACTGCTTCACCAACTGCCTGCAGGACGGCAATAGATGCAAGGAAAGGCAACCGTTGGTTCAAAACCATAGCACGACCTACCTGGAAGACATTTGACACATGTGTGGCCGAAGGGTCGATCCTCATGCTGAGGCCAAAGTCGGCCACTTTGGCCACAAAGGGCCGACCATCTGCACCACCGCTGCTTTTCAGCAGAATGTTGCGAGCCTGCATACATAGAAAACAAAGCAGCACGTAGGTGAGTGCTGAACTTTGACAACACAAAGCTGACAGCTCATTGTAAAACAGCCACACAAGCCTCCGGACCACAACAAATACCAGTAATTGCATGTGAAAGCAGCACCGCAGGTCAGATTATTGCTGAATGTGGTGTTTGCCGGTGACCACACCATGCTGAGCGTATTGAGATGATACCCGGCACAGCTGGCAGAGATACATACGTCACACATATCTGCAAACACTGTTGGTCGAGTGACACAATTAAAAACGCATGAAAAAACACATATGCTTACACAAGATAACTGCAACTTGGACTACCGTGAATGAATCACTGAGCTTCTCGTCTCCGCCATATAGATATTCAGTGTGCTTGGCTATGGAGAGGTGTGTCTGATAGCACTGCTTGGTTATACCACAATCAATGGCAACCAGCATGTCATGAGCCAGCTGTAGTTACTCCTAAGATGCGTGTGAGTTGCTATTGTTTGCCTCCCGTGTTGTTTGAACCTACCTTGAGGTCCGAGTGAATGATGTTCTCACTATGCAGGTGCACCATGGCACGTGCAACATCCAGGGCAGTGTCAACAATCAGCAACATATCCTTGCTACCATCTGCAACAGCAGCAGCAGCCACAAATAGATTTCAGACCCAGATATCATGATGCCAGGCACAACACCTTCATCATGCACAAATCAAAGCTCACATAAGCAACTAGTCATCAAACAATAGCAGCACAGATGAGGGTACCGTCGCTGCATGCACAAGCTTCAAAAAGCAGCTGAGACGGTCGGTTGCTTGGCTTAGGTTCCAATGGCGGCCTGCTGCAATCACCTGGAAGAGTCATTGATTCCTTTTTATTCAGCAGTGACCTCAAGCTGCCTTGGTCACAATACTCCAACACCAGTTGCACTTCCCAGCTGTGCACACTGCTAGATAGTCCCTCATTCAGAAAAGCAGCGTTCATGGTGCTGTCTCCTACTGAACTGCTGTCAAGCTTGTGGCCCTCTCCTCCACCTGCCTGACCAGTGAGCTGGGCTTCATGACCAACAAGCACTGGTCGCAGGTAGTATGTGTACATCTGCACAGGTGTAGAACCAACAAACTGCTGTGAAACGCCAGATCAAATCACAGAATGATTCACTCTCTTGAAGAACCTGCTTAGCACTGGCTAACATACTTGCAACTTGCAGGCGATGCAGAGACTCTAGGCCAGCATGTTGGCAAACGGTGAGCGTGATGTGACTCTGCCTAACCACAGCGACACAGGGTATAGTGAGGTGGATCCAACTGCAGGGTGCACTACAAAGTACAGATGGCTTTCTTGGCCGACCTGCACTATATTTGGGTGGCTGAGGCTAGCACTAATAGCTGTCTCCATGATTGCCATCTTCTCTCGCTTCTCCTTGCCACTCATGCCAGCTGGAAACATCATTGTCTTCACGGCAACTAGTGTGCCCTTCCAGTAGCCTGTACGGGACAAGAACAGCATATGTATCATTCCTAAGAGCCTGAACAGATGCAATAAAGACAAATACGTTCATCGAGCGAAACCTGCACTGGCCAATTGTCATCTTCAACATACTTGCATGCTTGGCCAACCAACGGATGAGACAACATATACAAGAAAAGCACTCATGATCCTGTTGTGCGTGCATACACGGTGCAAACACTAAGCAGTCAATTCAAGTACTTAGTCGCAAATGCCATCATCAACAGCACATGTCACGCCCTGACCTTTGAACACCTTGCCAAATGTCCCCTCTCCGAGTACTGCTTCAAGTACCAAGGCATCACTCCTAGCCAGATCACCAGCAGTAGTTCCTAGACGCTTCCTAGCATCTTCAAACACTTGCTGCTTATGCTGGCCTCCACCCGCAGCAGCAGCAGCACCCCCAACCCCTGCCGCACCATCTTCAGTCATTGTGGTGTTGGCATCTGACATGCCACCAACGATGTGCCCACCAAAATTGACAACTCGAGAGGACGTTATCTTCTCTCCCTCGAACGCGCCAGACGCAGTTCTCTCATGATGCTCCACATCCGCAGTTGCAAAAAACTGTTGACCAGCCTTGTGTGATTGATCAGCTGCGCCTGTGAGGCTCTGTGGCCCCTGCATGCCGCGAGCTGCATGCACAGGCTCATGTCTGCTGTTGTCTGCACTGCCTATTCTGCAGAGAGTCCCAGATGTGTCAAATCCGCCTAAGGAACCAAGCAAAGCCACATCATTGCCTTCATCGATGCCACGGCTGTCTGTACCGCCAATGCAAACTGCTGCTGATTCTGCTGCATCTACATGAAGATCTCTTCTTGCTGCACCGTTCATTTGGTGCCATGCTGGATGTTTTGAGGGTGGTGGCACACCACAGCATCTACATATTGCAAGCTTCCCAACACCAAAGCAAATGCCGTTGGAGCGCTGACGTGCACTGAGTATGCCAGTGTATGCAAGTAGGAAACCAATAACACCTAACAGCACAATTCCTAGCAATATCCCCAATACTAGTGCAGCAGTATTGAGAGACTTGCCAGCAGTTGCTGCTCCTGCTGCTGTGGGTATGGTGGGATCACATGTGAGACCTGTCCTAAGATACCCATAGAAGCTCCTGTCACCTTCACTGCTTGATGCTGGACTGCTGCTCATCAGCAGGCGCCCGCTGCTGCTTTGGCCGCTGCTGCTGCTGACAGATAGACCGGGGAATAACTGGCCAGCCATATACCTGCACATTGGCAGCAGCCCGTATGAGATAATACGCATGCTTGCTGCTGGCAGAGGTATGCAAACTTGTGAACAGTGGCGTCATGCAACAACAAAGCTAGATGGAAGGCCTCATAATGTCTTGCATATGAAGCTCTCCGCTTCGCTTATGTGTTGTGTATGTGTGATGTATGTGTATGTGTCTACCTGATGTATGTGTATGTGTGATATATGTGTAGCACACAGCATCGACAGTGCATAGCCACAAGAGCATTCACTCTTGCAAGGCACACCAAGGCCATGCTAGCCAACAGACTACATGACGCGAATCTAACATCGATGCAAGGAGCCATAACAACGTCAAGGTGAGACTATTGCAAGGTGACCAACTTACTGAGGAAGCTTCACTTGCTGCAATATCATCATGCTGCTGTTGACCAGTGTCAAGCTGTTTCGACCCAGGGCATACCGAGTTGAACTCTTCAACATATTGAATGAAGCACTAGATCGGCCAACAATGGTCACATCCTGCAAACAAGCCAGGAGCTGGTTGTTCTGGTGGCCTGAATATCCTAAACCAGCGATCTTCAAGTGCATTACCCGAGATATATGCAACTACCCTTCAGAACATCAGGTGGTGGTCCCAGATGCACAATGATAATATGCTGTGCGGCCAAGCAGCTGTGCAGCACATTATTGCCTTGCTGCTGCAGCAACTGCAGCATCAACAGCTTACCTGAAACACCAATGCAGCTTCGTCTCCTGCCAGATTGACAACTGGCAGAACCACCCAGCTGCCTGGAACGCCTGCCCTGTCAGGCACACCTCTTATTTCTAAGTCACCAGTTACTCGCAGCATTGACGTCACATTGAGAATCGGATCACCCTGCAGGATACAAACATATGATCTTTTTGTGTCAACACTGTTGTGCTGAACCAGCCATGCTGCAACACTTGACAGCGCTTGCTGGTTTTTGCCATCTATATGCCTAGAAGCCTAGGAACCCAATTACTGCTGAACCAAGTGCAGAAGCTACACACTAACCTCATTTCCATACACGACTGTTCTTGTGCAGTCACAGCAGTGGCAGCTGCTCACTTGTTCAAACGCTGTCCCTGTCCACTACTGTTACCATTCCTAATGCTGCTGACCTGCAGTTTGCTGAGATCCAAGACAAAGCGGGCCCCCGCTGCTGCATCAGGGTGACATACTCGCAGTTCCAGCGGGCGATCAATCTCAATGAGGCTGGCAGAGTCGGCCCCAACTGCCTGCAGACAGTACAGGCACCCCGTGATGACAAGTAGCGAGAAGCTGTAACCTGGACAGGGGCTACGGCTGTCCAGTTAGTTTCTTGCTTATGAAACTGCATGGCTCGATCAGACGCATGCTGAGGAGTATAGCACCCAGAACTGCTTCATTCAGCTGCAGCTGCAACCTGCTGCTGCTTGTTAGTACTTATTCTGTCCAACGCTATCTTCTGTCCAACGCTTGCTGTGGCATATGTATGACACAGCCACGCGTACTCGCTGAGGAAAGTAGTTTGGCAGATGTAATACATCTGTGACATGCAACCTACCTGCCAGCGTGCTGCCTGTAGCGTCATATTTCCCACCAACTCAATCTGTAAGACTGCAGGATTAGATAATAGCGCCTGCAACTCCATGTCATCTGCTGCTGTGGCCGCTGGGCTGCCAGCTGGAAAGCACAGCTGTGCTGCTTGAACGACAGTTACCCGGTTCATACTGAGCATGGTGCCTGCAGGATCAAAGACGCAGCACAAGATCTTAACAGAATGCCATGCGGGCAACAGGGTATCATCAAACTTGACCATTGAGACATTGAGGTCTGTGTTACTAGTCTACAAAATATGTTATCCAGGACAATCTTGAGCAGTCAAGTGAGCAACAGAAACACATAGTTCTGAGGCAGCTATGAGAGAATCACCGCATACTATCTGATGCATTAGCACCTAATCAGATGCACTCATAGAGTGTCAACTGTTGTGCAGTGATGTATCTTACCAGCAGGCGCTGTTGTAGCATCTCCGAAATAGTCTGTGCCTTCTAGGTTCACTTCCCAGTCTTGCACTACCAACATGGCATCCTGCCGACCGTCAGCTGCAGACATCTGCTGTAGGGTGGCTGCTGGGCTACCTATATCCTGAGCCAACTGCTGAGCGGCCTGCTGCACATCCCCGCTGTTACTAACGCCTACAGTAACATTCTGCAGAACCAGTCTAGCCCCGCTGGATATGTCAATTGACCCAAGCAACAGCAGTGCAGCACTGCGTTCGTCGCTCAAATTAGCTGCACCAACAAGCCGCAGTCCATCCTTGAGCTGCAGGGTTGTATCCTTGCTCATAACCAAAGCACTATGCAGGCTATTGAAGTCAAGGGTCATTACTACGGTGCTGCTGCAGCTGCTGAGTGTGACACTGCTGATGGATCTGCTACTGAACGGAGAGAAGTGCTGTGGGCTTAGTGTTATGCTGGATATCAGTACTACACGCTCAGTTTTTGAGTCCTGCAGAGCTGACCACAGGCTGTAGCTGTCCCAGACCATGGCACCTGCTGCGCTGTAGCAATCTGAAGGGGTAACAACAAGCTTTGACTCAAGAATGTGGACACTGCTGTTGCCGCCAAAGTACGTTATGCGTGCAGATATAGGCCCCATTGGCTGCTGTTGACCGGCTTGACCAGTTGGGACTGCATCCAGCATGTTGGGCAATTGAGCGGACCAAAACGGCATAGGTCCAGTGGCTGCAGATAGCTGGCCCTCTACAAGCAGGATGCAGGAGCTGATAACGAGATCTGCGGATCTGCTGCTCAAGGCTACTGCTGAGATGGGCATGACACTGCTTGCTGAAGTCACTGAAATAGGCTCGACAGCATAGAAGTCCCTGAGGATCAGCCCTTGCAGTGTGAGGTTGCCTCCCGGCAATACTGTGATCAAGACATTATCTGCGCTGCCAAAACTGAGTGCTTTTGGAGCACCGTCTGATGCGATAACCACTGGCCTCGCAAGACTGATGGGCGGGAAAGAAGCTGGGTCAAGGAGTACTTGACCTGCCAGAACAACAGTCTCCACAGCAGCGTCTGACAATGCTGCCCGGAGCTGTGCTGAGGTGCTGACGACGGCAACTTCAGCAAACCCATACTGTTGACTTCCAGCAGCCACCAAAAACAAGAGCAGAAGCCAGGGCAGCCGTGCACAAGACATCAACATATGCCTACTTGCCGCCCACGTCCACGTCGTATGGCATCCCACGGCATCGAATTCAAACTGTCAAAATTTCACATCAACTGTCACGAGCGTGTGGTGCAGCTACGACAAGAGTCCCGACCTGCTGAAATGCAGCAGAGAATGCGAAGTACTGTTGACGATGCCCTTCATGTCATGCTAATGGAGTAATCTGAACTTGACTGACGGATCGAGCTGCTGGGCTGAAGGATGAGTGTCCAGCTTGGGGTGCGAACGCCCGTTGCAAGTTGCGACTATCGCAGTTCAAGAGACACTGTTGCGCTCACCGCCGAACAAGCAGCTGCGATGTCTGAGCTTCTTTGTGTTCGTAATTCATATGCCACATGAGTTAACGCTACCTTGTTGTTTGCTCCCAGGCCTGAAGTTTACTCACTTGCAAGTAAACTTGCTTCCTGGCGTATTGATCGGTCTACAGCATGCTGCTGTATTGAATTCGCAGTCGTAAACGTAGACAAAATTTCCGTTCTTGTGCACTATGCGGTGCACGCAAGCAACAAGCTCAAGGCGCAACAGGTCCCGCAGAGCTTTACCCTGACATTTGGTACATGCTTGATCGAGTTGCGTCACCGTTCTGTTCATCAGCCGTTCTTTTGTGCAGATGCGTGCACATGCTGCTGGCATCCGATCATGTGCACCGACAGATAAGGAAAACTGTGGTTGCGAAGGCTCAGGCCAGAAGTGAGTGCCCAGCTGCAGGTTTGCATGTGAACAAGCAACAGCGGCATCATGAGCCCACCTGACAGCACCAGTTGCTTACAGTTGTACATTTCCTTGTTGCACTACTGCATCCAGAGTGCTTTGTAGACCTGCAGCACCATAGCCCTGAGTTGCCGCACTTCACCAACAACAAGTGTGAGCCAGTTTCCACTCGCAGCAAAAACATCAGTCCTGGAATCTGTTCTTCTAGTCAGGACTTTGCATTGTCGTAATCTTACAAACTTGTGGGAATAACCCCTGCAACACAGTACCCCACAGTACAAATGTCAAGGGTTGCAGGGTGACATGCACTCCTGCACACAACAGCTATTCGCGCACAGCACTTGATATGGACGTTTGAGACTTCTCTAGTTGATGGACACTGATTACAGTTTGTCAAGTCATCAGTTTACATCATATATCAGGCAGTCAAGCAACAAGCAACAGATTCCCGTCAGCCTGGTATTACCCACTGCTGTTGTGGCACAGCCACCTGTTATGCACTGGAAACATATGTATAAGTGTCATTTTTGTGTTGTAATTGTTCATGCAGCTCCTATCCGGACCGCGAATGGAACCAGGGAGATAGTGATGAGGCCCCTGGGCCGTCCAACGACAGCCAGCAGTCCCAACCCTGCAAGCAGCAACAACAGCAACGGCCGGAGCAACAGCCCCAACGACAATCGCTTTGATGCAGACAGCCGCAGCAATGGCACAACGAGCACATCATACACCAACGGCACGGGTACCAGCACCAGCAATGGGAATACTTCTCAGCAGCAGGCATTGGTGCTGGCTCGTCGGCCGGTATCGGCACTGACAGCAGTGCAGACAGCTGCTGCTGGCGCTGCTGGGTCGCTCACAGTGCGGGATCAGGTTGCAGGTTACATGCTAGATAGCAGTCAGGTGCGAACAATGGAGTTGAGGGGTGGTCTCTGTTGTTGCTGCTCTGCTGTGTGACCTGTACTGTCTGCTACCTGCAGCACTCCTTTGATTAGTGGATTATTGGCAGCATAGACTATCCTTGCATCTTGAGCAACCAAGCGGCCTTTGATCCTGATTACACGTCATAAGCGGCAAATTAACCAATCTTCAGCAACACACAAGACAATGGTCTAGACCCCCATGCTTTGATGCCTTGTGTGTCATTGTGTGGGCGCGTGTTTGCATCGTAGTTGAACGACTTTCCAACAGATGTGGACTTCAAATGGGCTCAAGACAGCTACAACGTGACTCAGCGCAGCATTGACACCTGGCTGTTCTTTGGGGTGTTCAGAGCCAACCTTTGGCTGCTAGATCAAAAGTGGAGCTACCCCGGAGGCTTCACAGGTCTGTAGGCAGGGCCTGCTATCAGTGCCTGCTTGGCAGTACAGCCTTCTCTTGTTACCTTGAGACGTGTTGACTTTGAAAAGTTCAACTTATGGTTCTGAACTTGCTATTTGCATCACTCAGGAGTTGTCCCAGTCTTTTAATCATACATACTGTGTCCACGCTTTCTTCCATTTTGCAACAGCACGTGAATCAGTGGAAGCTACTGCTGCTGCGCCCTTGCGTGCAGATGAAAAGCGTTCAACCCGTGCTCGTGGTCTTGCGAAGTATCTTCTGGAGTCAATACTCAATCTGGGGCCCACATTCATTAAAGTTGGGCAATTGTGCAGTACCAGATCGGACCTGTTTCCTGCAGAGGTGAGTTATGCTGTTTTGTTATGTGTGTTGCTGCCTTCAGCTGCTCAGTCGGAGTAACTGGCTGGAAACTATGGTATGACGCGCTGCAGCAAGGCTGATCATACCAGCGCAATGGTTGAGGCATGTTCAATGCTGCATAACACTTCACATGTGCATTTTGTCAGGCAGTAATTCTGGAAAAGGATTGCTCTCAACCCTTGTTGCGTCTGTGTTCTGTGATGTGCGCAGTTTGTGCAGGAGCTTGGAAAGCTGCAGGACAGAGTCCCAGCCTTCTCTGCAGATAAGGCTGAGGCCATCATTCAGCAAGACCTGGGTCAGCCGGTAGCCAAGCTCTTCCGCAGCTTTGAGCGGCGGCCTATTGCTGCTGCAAGTCTAGGTCAGGTGCACCGGGCTGTGCTGCATACTGGTGAGGAGGTCGTAGTGAAAGTTCAGCGGCCGGGATTGAAGCAGTTGTTTGATATTGATTTGAATAATTTGAAGGTTCTGGCTGAGCAACTTGACAAAGGAGATGAAAACAGAGATTTTAAGGTGAGTTTGGTACTCTGCACGTCCTGCTGTTGGGCTGTATGGCGTGATATGGAAGCTTGCATTGCAGATGCCCATTGTGTGCTTGTTTGCTATGCACCTGAATCTTGGAGGCACCCATCTGCGGTACATAACAGCAATTGCAACTGCAGACAGCAAGGACAGTTGCTGATGCAGTGAAGCAATATGTTGGCACCTGTGTGTGCATGAGCTCATCAGTGGCATCAAAGCTGTTACATTGCTGTATCTGACAGCCTGGAATTCAGAGGAGTTGGTGTACTGTGCTACTGTATCAATGCTGTGTTCAGGGCATATATGCTGAGTGTGCTCAAGTGCTGTATGAGGAGATTGACTACATCAATGAGGGCCGCAATGCTGATAGATTCAGGTACGTTGTGATGTCAATAACACTTGTATCATCTAAGCCCGCAAGTGCTGTGTATACTGCTCGTCAATGGTGTTGTGTTGCTCGTCTCTGTGTATAGCTGCTCCCAGACGCATATGCTTCAAGTTTTCTCTGTGTGTGCATGTAGTTCCTCTATTGCCTTGCAAAAAACGACAGCAGTGGTTTACGCCTACTTATCATCTATGGATACATCTAGCTGGTTCTTGTCATCATGGCTCCTACAGCTTGCTGTTCTGCTTGCCGCAACTGCTGTTGTTTCATACCCAGACGTAACTTCCGGGATACTCCCTGGGTCCGCACACCTGTTGTACACTGGGAGTTCTCATCTCCTAGAGTCCTCACCTTGGAGTATCTGCCAGGTGGGGGGCTTGCGCAACACAGTTTGTACATGCAAGTGTTGTCACCAATGAATAATACCATGCAAGTGTCTATACCACACAGTTTTCTGCGAGATATGTTTATGCCTGGCCGATTCATGTCTCAAGTAGGCACATGTGGTTCGCTGAACACTCCATGGTGGCAGGATGTATGACGTTGATGCATTTCCAGCTACAAGTGTCTGCAGGTTTTGCATGTAGGTTGATTAATGTTGCATGGAGATTCAGCAAGTCACTACGCAAAACTCGCACCAGGATTTGGATACAATGCAGCAGAATCAGTATGACTGTGGTCACTCGCTTCACAGTATGATGAATTATGAATGTTTTTTCCTGGTGTGTTCTTTTCAGGCATAAAGATCACAGACATGCCTCGATTGCAAGCTGCTGGTGTTGCCACTGACTTGGTGGCTAGGAGGGCCACTGAGGCCTACCTGATGCAGGTGCGCCCTGGTTAGCTTGCTGCTTGTGAGGATGCAAAAGCACGATTGGGTTCGCTGCTGGTAAGGGTTATGCATACACAGGTCCAAATCTGTACCGCTGTTGACACTCTAGTAGGTGTCAGCAGCAATGCCTGAATGAATGGTTCTCTTCGTTACCTGCTATTTCAGGTGTTGCGCCATGGGTTCTTCCATGCGGACCCTCATCCAGGCAATGTGTCTGTTGATGCTTCTGGCCGCCTGCTGTTCTACGACTTTGGCATGATGGGTGAAATCGTGCCCAATGTGAGGGAGAGATTGTTGGACCTCTTCTATGGTATCTACAAGTAAGCGACAGCCACAACCACAGGATGGGACCGTGTGTCTTGATTTGAACAGCGCATGGACCTTGCAGGATGCAGGTATTGTACACTTATTGGCCATGTTTCAAAAGACACACATGATTCTGCCTCACTGATGCATCCTGTAGAAAAGACACCAGTGGTGTTCTAAGGACGCTTGTTGAGCTGGGCATAATCAAACCCCAAGGGGACCTGCTGTCTGTGAAGAGAGCTATCAACTACTTCTTAGACAACCTGGCAAGACAGACAGAGAGACAAGAGGCGGTTGGCAAGATTGGGGAGGACCTGTTTGCTATCGCCTTGGATCAACCGTTCCGATTTCCGGCTACTTTTACCTTCGTTCTGCGGGCTTTCAGGTGTGTTGAATGCATGTCTCTAGGTGTCTTTCACTGTGCTGATATCCATAATGACTCCTCCAGACGTCTTCGTTGCTCGATTATTGGCAACAAATAGTGGTTTGCTTCTCAATACTGCCGGGGCTCAATGGTGTCAGCACTGGGGTATGAGAGCTGCTTGGTTATGCAGCAATCATTGTTGTGTGAATGCAGTACGCTGGAGGGCATCGGTAAGACCTTGAACCCCAACTACAACTTCAGCGAGGTAGCCACGCCCTATGCTCAGGAGCTACTGCAGATCCAGGAGTTGGGCCAGCAAGGGTTCATTATTGAGCAGCTGCAGCAGCAGGCAACTGAGGTAAGGTGGTCACCAGGAAGCTTGCTTGTATGCATGCAGTGCATTGTGCTAGTTCTCTGGACTGGTTTGTCTGTTGGATCATAGATTCATCGCCAGGGGTATCACCCCATCCATACCTTATGCATGCCGAACCTGCACTTTGCAAAAGCACATAGCAGGTAATCAGGTAGTAGCGTTGCCCAGCACCATGCCATCATCCACAAGTAGCAGCTACCTGTGTTCTGATCTATTATGTCCTCGTGGTCATCTGCTGCTTTGCAGGTAACTCAAGCTGCAGCAGCCATGCCTCTCAGGGTTCAGCGAATAGACAACACCCTCGAACAGCTGGAGACTGGTGATTTGAAACTGAGAGTGAGAGTGCTAGAGAGTGAGCGAGCAGCTCGTAGAGCGGGGGTCATGCAGGTTGCCACTATCAACACCATAGCAGCAGTAGGTATGCTGGACATAGGGACGCAGCTGGCACTACATGGTGGGTTGGAGTTCGCTGCGGGGGCTTGCTACAGTTTAGCAGCGCTGTTTGCCGTGTTTGTGGTATTTGGGTTCAAGCGAGTCGAGCGTTTGGATAAGTTTGAGAAAGAAATCAGGGGTTGAGTGAGCCTCCTTTATGAATGTGGCCAGCAACAGGTCTTGGTACAGTGGGGCTGCACGGTGGACATCTTACTTCTGATATGTAGTGTCATTTGGCCTACAGAAGGATCTGTGCTGTTCAATCTGCTACACATACTGTCGACTGTTGGTTTGTTGTCCAACAGGGTGCGGGTGTGGCATCTGTTGTTTGTGCGGTTGCTATATGACAAGCATTTACAGTAGTACAGAATGTGGCAGATTCTGTTGAGAAGTAGTGTGGCATTCCTCAGGTCTTATAGGTGCATGATGTTGTCCCTACTGCAGGGCTTGTGATGGCGTTGGTCATTGTTGTACATACACAATGTTCTATGAAAATCATGCGAGCCGCTATCCATCAATCAAGCACAGCGATTAGCCTCTGAACAGGCTATAAGAACTTGCTTTAGGCCATGACTTAATCTTACTGTCAATCACTGGCCCATATTGCTACTACTACTAAGTACTTCTGCTCGTGACAATTGCGTCTGTCGACCTCTTCTTGCTTGTATGGTATCCGGGTGTCAGGATGGTGTACATGAGCAATTCTCATACGAATGAATCTTCTGGTGTGGCAGTGAGCAGCATCGAGCACTTCAGTTTTGATGTCATGTCAGTTGCGGGTCGTCTGCATGAACATCTCAGCTGATTGACTTGTGAAAATCTGAGTGCTCTGTTGAAGGGGTTACTTAGATGCTGCTGTAACCAGCCTGATCATCATGATGCAGATTGTCATCTGCCCTTGTGGCCGGAGTGGGTGCGTCTACTGCTACTACCCAAGACAGTGTGGGATTTAGTGGTTATGATCATTAGTAGCTTCCTGCATTGCATGCTTGTTCCGTAGTGTAGGACATGGACTCTCTCAGGCTGCTTACACATGGGACAGCAAAGGGCAATGCATACATTCAGGCAAGCAGATCTGTTGTGTTGACTTGCTTTCTCGCGTACATGCACCTGACTTTCAAAGTTGATTATATATATAGGACTGCTAATCCAACGGAGAGAGCTGCACTGCTTTCTCATTAGTAATGTCCAAGCATGCCGCACTGCTGTTGGAGGGGGGTTTTCAGGCACGGGCACAGGCACTCGCACCTTGAAGCATCGTTGGCTCGCGCCGCGGCGATGAGTTTGTTGCTAAGCGCCGATTCTGGCTGGCAGTAGGCATCATAACGTCTGATGCTGCTACTCAGCTGCACAGAGACAGTTGGTACCGGCACGGCTGCGTGACTCCACTTGCAAGCTTCATTGTTTACAGCTGAAGGTATCGTTACAAATGATATTTATTCGATGTGCTGCTGCACAAGCGAACGGGATGTCTTAAAACGAGTGCGGTACTTTTCGTCACCAGCGAAAGATACTGACCAACGTGAGGCAGTGGAGCTCTGGGCAGGACTTCTGCCGCAGAAGGGATCTGCCACTCATTCAGCAACCTGGTGGGCTCCTCTCAAGCCCATGTATGCCCGATATACACTCCCTTCTGGACTCCGACAGTAGGCCTAATGATCAACAGAAGTGATGTATTTGGTTTCCTGTCGTAAATAACGCGTGTTGATCATGATCAACCCACGCAAGAAAAGCAATGACAGTTCAACCCCGCCAGGCACCAAGTTGCCATCTTTTACGGATATGCAACAGCCTTTGCTCCCTCGACCGGCTCTGCAGCGAACCAACAGTGGAACACAGCGCCCAAGGAGTACTGGCAAGGGTCGAACCATCAGCCCTGCCATAGATATTAAGCGAGGAGCTACTTTGGCGTCA
This sequence comes from Coelastrella sp. M60, assembly GCA_001630525.1. NCBI lineage: Eukaryota > Viridiplantae > Chlorophyta > Chlorophyceae > Sphaeropleales > Scenedesmaceae > Coelastrella > Coelastrella sp. M60. The sequence goes on along the minus strand of LWCB01006130.1, from coordinate 1,019 downwards.
GCAGCTCTGAACCAGGTGTTGCAACAAACCTAGCTGATCCGTGCTTAGAGATTGCACGTGTTATCTGTCATTCAAAAACTCATAGATATTTTATAGGTCATCTGAGTCATGGGGCCAAGAGCTGGCATCTGATGTGCTTGATCGTTGTCCGTCCAAGCATCTTCAACCACTGTACAATAGTCAGGGTTGTCTGACCAGTATGCACCCAACATGAAGTTATCGCAGCACGGTCCCGCAGTCAGTTCTTCTTTGTGCTCTTCTGCATGCAGCCGCCCGCAGCAGCCAGACAAAAGGATAAGTTTGTCCCCCTGGGCCAGACAGTTCCTCAGCCCCAAGCAGATGCAACTGAAGGCAGCAGTAGCAAACCATGGCCTATTGCCGAGAGCCAACTGACAGTCGCTCAGCGGGGTGGAGGTGTGGATGGTGACGCAGTAGTACGACCCCCAGCGCCCACCATCTTTGAGGTGTGAACGCTCAGGCACTTGCCAACACGGCAGCAGCAGCAGCAAAACGCTTGTGCAGTACATGCAGCTGATTGGTCGCTTCTTCGCCTTTACTCGTCAGTAAGCCATGCAGCCGTGCACTTGTTGCTTAGCGGTGGGACTATGTCTGTAGGAGTTTTGGCGCTTGACAGGAAAAGGCGGCAAAACTGCGCTTAAGCCACCTGTATCTATCCAGCAATCATGTGCATTGATGTGCCTTGCAACACACTTGAGACCTGACCTGTCACTGCCTTGTTACTCAGGACTTGGAAGGTGAAGGGCCGTTTTCAAATGGACGAATAACAGCCATGACAGTTGCCGAAGGCTTGGACAGAAAGAAGATTGAGCTGCTGTTGAAAGCCAAGTACCCTAAGCTAGAGACACATACGTATCAGGATGTTGTACATGCGACGCCAAAGTTGGATGATCCAAACAGCGGTGACATATTCTTCTTTGACGTGAGTACAGGTTGTTTGTAGGTTTACTCAAGCTCTGTCCATCATCTGAGCAGTGACGGTCTATTGCAGTGCCCAGGAT